>APFE031146552.1:147663-226986 GCA_000404065.3 Pinus taeda
AACCTGTCGACAACCACAAAAACACAGTCATTTCCATGCTTAGTGGAAGGAAGGCCTGACATGTAATCCATGGAGATGGATTCCCAAGGTCGACTAGGAGTAGGCAGCGGGGTATAGAGGCCTTGATTCTTGATGGTCGGTTTGAAAATGGCGCATGCAGTGCATGATCTAATGTACTTCCTGACATCTTGTTGAAGATTCGGCCAATAGAAATACTTCTACAGTACTACCACCATTTTTTCGACCCCGAAATGCCCAACAGCCCGACTGTAGTGTGTTTCCAAAATCATCTTGGCACACTCGCTTTAAGGAACACAAAGGTGACCCAGGTGGCATAACAGGTCATCCTGGAGGTGAAAATCTGGAACATGCTGACCCTCCAAGAGTGTCTGGTATGTGTGGCCGAATTCCGTGTCGCTTTTATAGAGCAGTGGCCAATCAGAAGTCTCGTGCCCACAAGAGTTGAGCATGGTGGTTAATGCCATGATCGGTGGTCGATTGAGGCAATCTGCAACATTATTGGTGCTGCCCTTCTTATACTTGATATTCAAATGGAACTATTGCAGGTATGTGGACCACTTATGATGGAGATCATTCTGCAATTTGCCTTGGGTCTATATGAACTGCAGGGGTCGGTGGTCTGTGTGGATGACCGTTTCCTTCCCCAAAATGTAATGCTTCCATTCTCGGTAGGCCTGCACAATGGAATACATCTCTTTGTCATAAGTGGGATACTTCTGGACTATGTCTGAAAGTGTCTCACTGTGATATGCCACTAGATGCCCGTGTTGAGTAAGGACTGCCCCAATAGCATATTCAAAGGCATCTGTCTGGACCTCAAATGGTTGTTGCAAGTCTGGTAATGCAAGAACTGGTGCCGAGAAGAGGCGATCTTTCAACTCTGTGAATGCCTTCTATTGAGATTCGGACCAAAAGAATTTTTCTTTCGCGCCTCCCTTGGTGACTCGACTCAAGGGCCAAGTGACATGAGAAAATCCCAACACGAACTTGCGGTAGAAGTTGGCAAGGCCTAGAAAGCTGTGAAGCTCTGTCAAAGTGGTTGGAGATGGCCATTCCCAAATGACTTGGATCTTCATTGGACCCACATGCACCCCTTGTTCATCAATAATGTATCCCAAATACTGAACCTGGGTCATTCCAAAAGTGCATTTCTCCAAATTGGCACATAACTTGTATTGCTGCAGTGTTTGGAGAACCTATCGGATGTGGTGGAGGTGCTCTTCCCAACTCTGGCTAAAGATCAAGATGTCATCCAAGTATACCACTACAAATGAGTTGGTGAATGGCCGCAAGATGTCATCCATTAGCCTCATGAAGGTTACAGGAGCATTCGCGAATCTGAAAGGCATAACCAACCATTCGAAAAGGCCCTCCTTGGCTTTGAAGGTAGTCTTCCACACATCGTAGGGTTCGATTGGTACCTGGTGATATACTGACTTCAAATCGATCTTGCTGAAATATTTTGCCCCCTTTAGTTGGTCTAGGAGGTTATCAATCTGTGGGATTGGGTACCTATTACGGACAGTGATCTTGTTCAGCGTCCGATAGTCAATACAGAGTCTCCAAGTCCCACAGGGCAATGAACTTGGATGGATGTGACCTTTTTGCAGTAGCTCCTGAATCTGCCTCTTGATTTCATCGTTCTCCATAATAGAGCGCCGATAGATTGGTCCATTGGGCAGCGGCGCACTTGGGGCCAAATCAATGGAGTGCTCGACCTAACTGTGCAGAGGAACCCCTGCAAGGGAGGTGAAGATGTCCTCGTACTCCTCCACGACCTTGTCCATCTGTAGTTTTCATGTGGAGGGGCCCTGTCTGGAGGTCGTGGCCATTATCTTCTTCTTTTCTTGAGGGCGTATCATCAGGAAAAAAAATTTCCTGGTTTTGGAAATGAGCTTACTGCATTGTTTTTCAATAACCAAAGAGATGGCGATAGGCAGTGCTACCTCTGGTATCCTGTACAACTTATTTCCCAAAGTAACAATAATAGCACAGGGCCTTGATTCATACACAACATGTCGCTTCCACAAGTATGGTTGTCCTAATAACACATCACAAACTTCAAGGGGAGCAATGTCAGACAATACCTCATCTGTGAAGGGCTTGATGTTGTATGGAAGGCGACATTGTTGGCTCACACGAAGCTCCCGTCCTTGGTGCAGCCACCCGATGGTGTATGGTTGTGGATGTTCTGTGGTCGGTAAGCCCAGCCGCTTTACGACCTCTGCCGAAATGAGGTTCTTTTGGCTCTCGCTGTCAACAATGAACTGTAGCAGGGATCCCTTTACCCACATCTAGAAGTGGAAGAGATGCTCCTCCTCCTCTGGATCTTCGGGATCCTCCTTCTGGATCTTCGTGGTGGCAATGGTGGCATTGGGCTCCACATCAATAATTTGCTTCCCTTTGTCATTCCCCTTATCGGGTTCTGACTCAGAGTCGGAACATGCATCTGATTCTGAAACCTTTAGCTCGGCCACTAGTGACTGCTTGGCCCGACACTCACTTGTGTTGTGAGTGGAGCTCTTATGGAACTCACACCACTTTCCTGTGTCCTTTTTCGGCTTCACGACGTTGTTCTTTGCTTGTAGCTTTGGCAGGTTATCTTGGGCTGCCCCACCTTGGCTTTGTCCTTTGTTCTACAGTTTGGGGGCACCTTTCCCTTGTTTCGGATTCACAGACCCAAAGTCTCGCTTCTTCTGTTTAAAGTTTTTCTCGACCGGCATATCGGCATGCCGTGCCGAGCGAGGAGATGTTCAGGAATTCTATTTCTTCTTGGATGTACTTGTGCAGGTAGCCACGGTATTTGAGTACCAAATGCTGCTTTATATCCTTGATACCCAAATTTGTGCGAAGAGTATGGAAAATATTGGTAAACTTCGGTACGTCTTGGTCCCTTCCCTGCCGCAGCGTGGTCCACTTTATGTATTGATCCTCATAGCTTCCGACAAGGTAGTATTGCTCCTTGATGGCATCCCAGAATGAATTCCAAGTCGGTGCAACTGAAAATAGTGAGCCTGTACTTTCATCCTTCTGCTTGCAGTAGGTTTCCCACCAATCCTTGATGTGCAGGGCTACTTTGAGAAGAGCGAAAATAATCTTTTCCCAACTGGAAAAATCATGAACAAAAAAATAACCCTCTAGCACATTTGACCATTTATCGATGGCATCTGTGTCTATTTGACCTTCGTATATGGGGATTTCAAAATTAACTTGTACCTTAAATGGTGTGGCATTTCCAAAGTTGTTGTTGGAAGCTGATGTCTCGCTCCTAGGTAGCTGTTGAAGGATTTGGGCAAAGTTGTCCATCATCGCGTTCCTTTGTCGCTCGAGGGATTCTTCGAGAAAGATTTTGATAGGATTTCTTGCCCCCTCATCTTTCGTTTCATCCACCATGGGAGGCTGTCGAGATTTGCGAGGCTGGTCTTGCAAAGGTTCGACCAGTTCAAGCCCTAAATCCTTATATCCCGACCTCGTTGGGGACATGCAAAGAAAAACAGAGAAGAAAAGTAGACTGCTCTAATACCACTAATCCGGATTTAAACAGGAATGCAACAAATTATAGAGATAACCATAAACACAGAGATGCAATGGAAATAATACTTCATTTCATTAATGTGAAATACTGAACTATGCTTACAAACAGGAATGTAAATACACCAGCTAGGGCGATGGTAGCTTATCTCTGAGAAGAGATGTGGCGGCTACATGCCTCTGAACTGTCTTCCAATGAGGCTCAAGGGCATTTTTATTATTGAACAATAAGAGAAAACCCTAAACAACCAAAACCCTAACCCGAGGAGATGTAACACCAAGAGTTTGTGGGCCCCGTTGGGGTAAGTTGGACAGCCAACTTCCCGGGGTCGCGAATTGGTCATATTATCTCTGTTTGACACGCATGATAGCCCATTGGAAAGATCTCTCCAAGGAATACGATGGAAAAAAAAAATTTAGGCAGAACATCGCTAGCAGTAGATTTCCCAAAAGACATCGTTTAGGGCCTCAAAATGGCTCCGGAAGTTTAGGACCCGAAAAACTACTAAAAATAGTAAACTGTGCTATAATTAAGGAAATTGAAAAACTAAAAGAAGATCTAGTGGGGATCTAAGTGGAATTATCGGGTGGCCACCAATATCCACCTGGATCAGTTGGGCATTAAAAAAGGGCGAGGCAAATTTGTTACTTAAAACAGAAAAATAAACAAACATTAGACAACTCATAATCCAGTTAATAAACGGAACTTCATAATCCACATGGGTAAGGAGAAGTCTAATAAAAATCCAATTAACACAGTCATATGCCTTTGAGAAATAAATCTTAAAAACAACACCTTTAGCCTTTAGAAATTTCAGACTATGTAAATCTTCTTGGGAAACCTCGATGGCTTTGTGAATCTGCCTCCCCTCTAAAAAATTGAATTGTTCCAGAGAAATGGACTTTGAAAGAATAATCTTTAACCTCCTAGCTATAACCTTAGAGATAACCTTGTAAACACAATTACAAAGTGATATGGGCCTAAAGTCCTCAAAAGATTCAAGGTTTTCAACCTTAGGAATTAGGGCGATAAGGGTAGAACTGAAGGCTGACAAAACCTTACCATCCCGTCTGGATTTGTTTACAACCCTTAACATATCTCTACCCATGGTATCAAAGAAAACTAAGAAAAATTCAATAGGAAAACCATCGGGGCTCAGACTCTTATCTTTTTGAAAATTGGAAAGAACTATTTTTAGTTCTTCTTCAGGTGCTTCCACCATTAGACCCCTATTGTCATCTACCACCACAAAGCTAGGGAAAAATTGAGCCACATGGATTGCTTAGGAAATAGTAGTGCCCTTAGGTTCCTTGAAAATGTTTTGAAATTTTTCCATATCTAGAGAATTGAGGCCCTAAAAAACTGAGACCTTTTGGCCATAGAACCCCAATATAGCCCAGATAATGTTTGTCAATTTTTAATCCTGAGAATATGCATGAAAATAATTTGTATTTTCATCACCAAAATCAAGCCAAATAGCCCTACTTTTAAGGCACCAAGCAACTTCCCTATTTTGTAGGATCTCCTTTCTTCTAGTTTCAAGACTAATCAATGCCTTCCAAGATTCTTGAGTGTAGAAGCCCTCAACACCGTTATTAAGAAAAGCTTCAATCTTCTGTTCAATTTCCACTAAATCTTCCTCCTCCTTACTATGGTTAGCCTAAACCCATTCCTTAAACGTAAGTCTTATGTGCTTCAAGTTGTTCTCAAATTGGGAGGCAACAAACAATCTAGAGCCATCCTTGAAAGGATGCCAGTTGGCTTTCACTAGTGTAGAAAACTCTCATCTTTTTTCCAATTTGAGTTCATCTTAAAAGGACAAGTTAGATTATGATTATGTCGCTTAATTTCTAACAGGATGGGATAATTATCATAATCACTTCTCAATCCCACCCATTGACAAAAAGAGGAAAGTTGAGCACCATGACCTCAACCACATGAAAACTATCCAACCATTTAGACGTGTCCTTCCTCTACACAAAGATTTTTCCAAGTGGGATTGATAAGGGTCGAAAGAAGTTCAATCAGACACCTAGAGGAAATATGGTGGGTGAAAAAATATGTGAGAGAATCAAGTCTGACATGATCACCTCAGGATTCGACAACACCCAAAGAAAAATTTAAATCACCACCGATAATCAGGGTATCAACATTTAGAAGAGACTTGTCGAAGAAATCATTCTAGAAAGAAGCCCAATCCTCATTTAGACCATATAGATAGATGAAAGTAAAATTGATATCCAATTCCACTAAGAAGTCAACCATGCGAAGGCCAGAGGAGGTACTCCAAGAGTTTTTTAATTGAAATTTCTGCATATCCCACCCCAAATCTAGACCCCTCGACCAACCACAAACATCCAATGTAATGGTTTTCTAAGAGGGGAGAATAGATTCTAAAAAATTTGAGATGTTATCCCCCACCCTAAGAGTTTCTTGAAGAAAAATCACATTAGGACGCTCCACTTGAAACAATCTTCGAAGGGAAAGTTTTTTGGGATTACTTGTCAACCCCCTACAATTGAAGGAAATAAATTTCATTTTGGCACCCCATGGAGGACTATCAATGCTCTAAGGGCCCCATCTATATAATTTTGTCTACCTGCAACCATCTCCTTGCAGGCCTTTTATTTAGCTTGAGAAATATGAGACGTCCTCCCCTTACGCTTCATAAGAATCCCAGAGGTAGGAGACCTGACCCAACACACCATGAAGGCCTTTAGACACAGAGAGGAAAAACCTCAACCTTAGGTTGCATAAGATATCACTGCCATTCAAATCACTAGAAACCTCGGAGAAAACATACACCCTTATAGAGGAGTAACCCAAAATCCTAGTGGGAACAAAACAAGAGGCATTTAGAGGGGATAAGGGAGTGAACAACTTTTAAGAAACCACTAAATCCAAAACAAAAAAAAAAAAAACTTTCGTAGACCAGAAAAATAAAAAATGAGCTAAGAGATAGGAGGAAGGAGATTAGAAGTACTACTGGTTGAAGCGCTCAACACAAACTAGATGTCCATGGATATAGGAGCCAAGGATGACTGTTTTGACAGGGAGACCATTGGATATGTCAGTGTTAGTCTGTGTAGCATTAGACATGTGTTCTAGTCTCAGATAATGTTAAGAGGCCAAGGAACACAAGATCTCCAAAACCCAGAAAAGGTTTCACAAGATAAGCTTGGGAAACACCTTAATTAAATTAATTTTCCATAATTAAATTGCTTCTGAACTTAGGAAGAGTGCTAAATTAAAGTCAACTAATTAAGGATGTTCAAAATTTCTAGAGACGCCTCTTGATGAAGTCTAATTGATATTAGCCATTGATGGAGATTTAATCATGACCGTTGAAGTCTCAATGAGAGATTATAAGAGCAACTCAAAGGGTTGGAGAAAGAAACATTGAGCATCAGTTATCTTAGTAGATCCAGCTACCCAATTTGCAGTCTTTAGCAAGGGTGCAATTCAAGCCAAAGGGAGAGCATCAAAGAGAGGGAGCAACAGATAATTTGGGAGCAGGAATTCAGAGAGTTTCCTAGTAATTTCCCGGTGCTGAAGTGGTAGGAACATGGAGGCATAATTGTCTACATAAATGGTCGCAACAACTAGTACAAATAGCCAGAAACCCTGGCGCGAGTTGTTGGAAGGGGATCAATTCAGTTTCTAGAGGACATAAGAGTGTCCAGAAGGCAAAGTGATTTCATTCTACAGGCAGAGGGAGGAAGGATGACTCATCTAGAGTTAGATTATAGGTTGTGTGAAATTCCCTTAAGCGAGTAGTGCACATTTCATGAGGCCAGTGTAGGAAAAGTGAGCAAGGCAAGGGAGGCCAAGTTGATTTGTAGAGGGAGGAAATGATCTCCTAGATATTTTTCCAGTATATTTGCTAGAGGCTCTCTAGTTGGGTATCAAGTTGTAATAATTCCCAAATCACTGCATAATCAAATAAACCCTCATCTACTAGACGATTTTTCCCTATGGGGTTTTTTCAGGGACATTTAGTCCAAAAATATGGGTGTTCATTTTGTGTGTGTGCATCTATTTCTTAGTTCTTGATTTTATTATTTTGCAGTGTATTTTATTTGTAAAGAATGCATCATTGATTTATTTGGTATTTTCCATAAACAAATAAACTACTAATTAGTTAGGAGAATAATATCCATATGATGCATTCGTGGAAATTTCACATGGTATCAGAGCAGTGTTAATCAGATTGGAAGCTCACAAGAGAAATATCAGTAGATCTTGCAACTTTAGAGGAAGATTTGAAGCATAGAGTTTAGATCTATGTAGGCTAGGAAAGGAGTGTGAATTGTTGGGCATAAATCAATTTCTAGAGGTTGGGTTCAGGAAAAGTTCAATTTTCTTAGAAGAAAAATTTGCAAGCAGTGTGGATTTGCCAAGAAGCAGTTCCGGTGAGCATATCAATTGATTCACAGAGTAGATTTGGATGCAGAAGATTTACAACAAGGGTTGAATTTGCAGATCTATGCAGTGGGGAAGAGAAAAACACACTGTGAGGAGATTTCCATATTTTCTCAAAGGGTTTCCAGTGTCCAATTTCCAAGAGGAGATCCATGATTTCTAGTAGCATAAGGCCATAACATACTTTCTAGTAAAACCAGTGCGTTCTTCAGGAGGAACAATACATGTTCTAGATTCCAAAGAAGGACTTCCTGAAGGTATAGTGAGTTACCCAACAATGGAGTAGCATGTAGTGCAAGTGTCAGAGAAGGATTTCTGGGGACAAGTGCACGAGGAAATCTGCGCATTCTAGAGGAAGTGCGAGTAGCAGAGAGAAGGTTGAGTTGCTGGAAGGAGAAGGAGTTTTCCAACAAAAATTTCTTCCGTTTTATTTGAGTATTGTAGTTTATTATAGATTTCTAGAGATGGCTATACAAGATTGATAGAAGAGGTTGTGCGAGTTACTTAAAATGCAGATTTGGGCAACAAAACGAAATCTAGTTGTTGGTGATAGGTGCGAGAGGGAGTGTGAGTTGTCTAGTGTGAATTGCAAAGCGAAGAAGGGTTCCATATAGGGATAAGAGTCAAAAGGATATATGGTGGCACTAGATATAGGAGGAGGAGGAGTATGATACTCCAGTTATCAATATGGAAGGGTACATGGATGAGAAACATTAAGTCTAGATTAGAAGATTAGATCCATTCAATGTACATTCTTCACATGGATTAGTACCTTTTCTACATGAGCCCAAAATGTTAAAGTAGCAAGAGGAACAATTGTGATACGAGAGATACATGAGTTACATGTCAATAGGATGTAGTTAGATAGAAAGTAGCAGAGCTAGTTGCAGTCAGTGCTTGAGAGATAATTGTAGAACTAGTTATACTGACATAAACAATGTAAATTGGCAAGTTTCAAGTAGCAGGCACAGTTCCATCCAGAGAGACACTCCATGAGAGTTTCTAGTGAGGGTTGGTAGTGTGAATTAGCCAATTGCAGAGTGCAGGTGTAGTTCCATCCAATGAGAGACTCCATGAGAGGGTTTTTGACCCAAGAAATATTTTCTAGGGAGATCGAGACTCACTATTGCAATAATTCTTATGGAAATGCAGTGATATCAACGACACAGTGGCAGCACATGGGTAACAATAATATGAGTAGCCTAGTGATAAGACAAGATAGTTCAACTACATAGATAACAATGAATCAAAGTTTGTGTAGTACCTTGGTGGATAGTGAGAGCCAGTTGTATCATAGATGTCAGACACCAGTAACATGGGTTAGTCTAGCTACATGATATTCTCACATAGTTACTCTATTTATAGATGGGTATAGTTTAGAACACCTTCCTTGCTAAGAGGAAGTGCTAGCTTGTATAACATCAGACAATTTTTCTAGTATCAGATGATTCTAAGAGGCTAAGGAACATGAGATCTCCAAAATCCATAAAATGTTTCACGAGATAAGCTCGAGAAACACCTTAATTAAATGATTTTTCCATAATTAAATTACTTCCAGACTTAGGAAAAGTGGAAAATTAAAGTTAATTAATTAAGGATGTTCGAGATTTCTTTAGAGACTTCTCTTGATGAAGTCTAATTGATCTTAGTTATTGATGGAGATTTAATCACGACTATTGAATTCTCAACAAAACATGATATGATAAGATCGACAGATTGGAGAAAGACACATTAAGTATCAATTATCTTGGCAGATCGAGCTACCCACTTTGTAGTCTTTTTCAAGGGCGTAATTTGAACCAGAGGGAGCAACAAATAATTTTGGAGTAGGATTTTAGAGAGTTTCCCAATAAGTTTCTAGTGCTAAAGTGGTAGGAAAAGGGAGGCTGAATTTTATACAGAGTGGGGCGCAACATCTAGTGTGAATAGCCAAAAACCCCAGTGTGAGTTTCAGGAAGGGTATCGATTCAGTCGTCGGAGGTCGGAAGAGTGACTGGAAGGAAGAGCAATTTCATTCCAGAGTTAGAGGGAGGCATGATGACTCATTTAGAGTTATATTCTAGGTTGTGTGAAATTATGTTCAACCAGTTGTGTGCATTTCATGAGGCAAGTGCAAGGAGTGCGAGTAGGAAAAGGGAGGTTGAGTTGATTTGCAGAGGGAGAAAATTTTCTCCTAGATATTTTTTCAGTATATTTGTTGAAGCATTTCTAGTTGAGCATCCAATTGTAATAATTCCTAAATTTCTACATAATAAAATAAACCCTCATTTGCAGGATCAATTTTCCTACATAATTTTTTTTGGGGTGTTCAACCCAAAAATATTAGTGTTCATTTAATGTTTGTGCATCTATTTCTCAGTTCCTAATTTCATTATTCCGTGGTGTATTTTATTTGTGAAGAATTCATCAATGAGTTATTTGGTATTTGTCGTAAATAATAAACTACTAATCAGTCAAGATAATAATATCTAGTTGGTGCATTTGTGTAAATTTCATAGTCAACATGGAACTAGGCACCACAGAGCTTTGTTGTACCTGAAATTTAAACCCCACATCTTCTGACTGAAAAACCCATCTTCGACTTGGGCTGCTCCATTAGTATTATTTTTTGGGAACATATTTGGAAACTGCAAATGTTTTGAAGGAAATATTGCAATTTTGAACCACGCGACCACATCTATGGCACCTCCTGCAACATAACAGTAGGCCTCCATAATATAATGCTTGTAATATAACACAACCCTTTCCAATGTTCATGGTTTCATGGAGTTTCTTCTGAAGATCCAAACTGACTACCATCGTGGCCACTGACATATCCTTTATCTCATTAAAGGAGTAATCCACCTCTAGAAAACAATTTAATCTATTTCCCAAGTTTGCAAAACTCTGGGGTTTTCACATGTGGGTCAGTAAACTAGGGAAGTGAACTGACACGGAAATCACATCAATCTTTTCCCTTGTTGCATCAAACAAAGGGGATGAAAACTTGAATATCATAGGGGCAAAGTTGATGGGCCAAAACTCTTTTGCTACTAACTTTTCTTCTTTATGAGACTTGAAAAATAATTGGTTTTAACCCTTTTCTAGCAATATGATTTCCGGAACCTCGAAAGCCCTTGGGGCCACCTTATTATTTTGGCATTTGAAGAGAGTCCCAAAAAGGATTTTCGGCACCTAGTGCGACCCACGAAAGGTTTCTCTGCTAAATCCACAACTTGAGACATCTCCATGTTGTCCCCTAAACAAATAGTATATGGATTTTGAGTTTTTTCACTCCTTAAGCCATCCAACTTCTTACATTTTGGATGGTTCCTCTTATCTCTTGAGACCTATCAACTAGGGTTTCCCAAATCCACCTTATCAGTCGCTGGGCAAGACCATCATTCAAAGGAACTAAACCCACTGGTAGCATTGAAAACTGGGGAAGAATGACATTAACATAAGGAAGAGCAATGATTGACAAAGGAGCCTCTGAGAAAGGTTTCGTAACCATTGGAAAGCCACCACAATATGCAGATACTAGACATGCCACAATCTTATGTTGCAATATTAACTCAAAAGGATTAAGAAGGTGATGAATTCCCAATCGATTTCATGAGTTCAGGACTTTATGGGGCATAACCTAAATATCCAAAGATCGACAAATAAGCCTTCATTATATTCAAATATATGAAACATTTCAGACCAAAACTTCTCAATTCAAGAACCAAAGTAATTTTTCTTTACACTATAGTTAGAAACCTACTAATCCATAAATACTTAGGAGAGAAAAGGGCACATTGGATGACATCCTTGCAGGAGTATGACCCGGAGATAAAACCTACCAAAATTGTTAGAGGGAAATGCCTATGAAAGTGATAGCAGAAAATGATAACTAGAATATAGACAAGGGATGGGAAAATGAAGCATCCACGTTTGTAGAATAAACTTTCTACCTTCCTTAATTAGGGTTTGACTACACATATTACTTCTAAGAAAAAAATGGCCCTCATGCTCAAAGTTGTTCAATATCGTCTTGTCAATGGGATAAGCTTTTGTTGCAATTATCATGGCATTATCTTGAGATGTGTAGAGAATCTTAATTCATAAAAAATTCTAAAGTAGCTGTGTGATGGTCCTGATGGCGGACACTTCAGAGGAGATACTATGACTCAGAAGACTCAGTGTGTTGGTTATCAATAGTCAACTCTATTCAAGGACACACATGCTTATATTTTCAAGCGTGAAGTATGCCAAAAAGTTGTATGGTGTGAAAAGAAACATGTGTTCCTTCTTCAATCAATGGTAGTGAAAGACCCTTTCAACAATGGGGACTAGATATAATCAAGATGATCACATTGGGTTCTTCAAAATAACACAATTTCATCCTAACTGCAACATACTACTTCAAAATTTAGATTGAAGTCGTGTGCCTCAAAGAAGTAAATGAAAATAAAGTGATATCCTACCTTATTAAAAACACTATTACTAGGTTCGAGGTTTCTAACTATTTAGTATTTTATAATGCTACTTATTTCTCTTCTTTGAAGCTTACTAAATTTGCACTAGAATTGGAATTAAAATTAGATATTCAAAAATTACCGCTTACAGAGGAATGGTTTAGTTGAATCATCAAATAAGAATTTTATCAATATCCTTAAGGACTATAACAAAACATTAGATAAATTCACATGTTACAAATCCTTATGCCCTTTGGGCAGGTTGAGTGACCCCGAAAGTTTCCATAAACAACTCCCCATTCTTCCTTTTCTATGGCAAAAAAAACCATTCTGCCATAAAACATCTTTTGGCCATTACTACAATTATCTTAATTTGTTCAAGAAATAAAATTACTTGCCATGCAACGCCACATAGATATTTTGCTGAAATTAGAAGAGGAATTTCAAAAGGCTACACATAAGTTCCACGAACATCAAACCATTGTAAAATGTTGGTTTGAAAAAGGATCTACCAAAAACAAAGAATTTTGAGAGGGAGACTTAGCCTTGAAATGGGACAAATTCAGTGAGCCAAAAAGAAAACACAGGAAATTCCAAAGGCTTTGGCTTGGACCATTTTAGATTAAGAGCAACTTGGTCCAAATACTTTTAGACTTAGAACTTGGATATGAGATTGGGGATCTCCCTATCAATGGTCAAATCCTAAATCCTTACTTCTCCTAATCACTTAGGTGGTCTTTTAGTTTTGTATATAGTTTGATGTTTTTTTTTATATGAATGTAGAGTATTCCTTTTGAATTTTTATCAATAAGTCATCCCTACATTCTTCTTTCCTAAAATAAACTTTTTTTTTAGCCAAACTTAATTGTAATTTCTTATCTAATAGTAATAAGTCTGATTCATATAGATGAAAGGTTTAACGCTCAAGGGGTTTCTCACTAGTGGAACATATCATACAATCCTGATTAAAATTTAAAAATAACATCAAAAGAGAAAACCCTTAAAAACTAAAACCAATCATTGTAATATTCCTTTATTTGTGGAACCTTGCTAAGTCTTGGAGCTCAAACATGAACAAATTCAATGGAGTGTTGGATCCCTTTTGGTGTTACCTAAGAATTCCAGTCACATCACATTAATAAAATTTGAATCCAACCATGTTTTCTAGCGATTTACCCACAAACATAAAATGCAAACTTGGTTGCTTGGAGATCAAGAAAACTCCAAAAATACTTGTCATCCCACCCCTTTAAGGGGATTCTATATATCCCCTCCCCCCGCCACTCAACTCACTAGTAAGTTATCCTCGATGGATTGTAAATATTTTGGGAAAATATATTTAAACCTTTGTGTAAGCAATAAGAATTGTCTATTAAGAAAAATGCTCGCACGTTATGACACATATTGATTGGGACACATGCATAGGTAAAACAAGCCTAATAAAGAACCCTATATAGGCTATACACACATGTAGATGTGATGACTATGCTTGTGGAAATTTGGAGGGGAGAACACACATCGATGTCCATGTTTGAAAGCAATGTCTTTTCTCTATGGTGTCGTTTTCCCAACATTGGTATGCATTTCCATTAGCTAAGGATAATTGAACCTCATACTCTAGTTCCCACATAATAATGGAAGGTTCCTCCTATAGGAAATTGATTCATAGTTCAAATTCTTTCCAAAAAATAAATACTTGACCACTGCGCGTCAATTACCCTATAACAATGTACATTTTCACAAGCAGATTCCATCATGCTCAGGCAGTGAAGATTATCCAGATTTCATCATCATCTTCAGTGATAGTTTTGTAAAATTTGTCAACCCATTTTGAAAGTTTATAATGTAAATGATCCTAGTAAGACCATCTATGTATGTAACAACCTAGGTAATCCTACTTTTTTGTTGACGATTTCTATCCTAGGAGGTTTTTTGTCTCACTGATTCATGTGTGTTTCTAAACATGGATGATGGACAAAGTTTTCCCTCCAACCTCACCCCAAAACTAGGGTGGATTTTGTTGTCAAGATTTTAGGTAAGTCCTAGTGTTCTAGTCGAGCCTTCTGTCAATTAATTTGGGAGTAATTTAAGCTAATTTACTAAATTGCTTTATTACAAATTACTTGGTATACTAGATAATATTTGAGTCGCAGAATTAGGTAAATGATTGAGGGTATATAACAGTGTAATAGGAATCGCCGAGTGATCGCGAGTAAAAATCGGCTTGACGTTCAAACGAGCAGAGTCAAAACTCTGTGAGTCAAATCGCGTTGACCAAGTTTGACTCGTGAGTCTGCGATTGGGATGATTTTCACGTTTTTTTGGATTTTTTTTCCTATTTTGCAATTATTAGGTTTGTTGCCGCTAGTTTAGGATTGTCACTTTTGTTGCCGCAATATCGGGTTTTCTCTTTGCTGCCACTAGTTTCGGATATCAGTGTTCACTTTGCTGCTGCAGAGAAGCCGCATTCCACAACGCCACAGTTCACTTTGTAGACAGACAGGCAGTGCGAAAAGACGCATTCCATGATTCCGCAATTCACTTTGCATACATATGGGTTTCTATTTTCACTTTGCAGAGACAAGTTTCTGTTTTCCAGACAGCCGCAGTTTGGTTTTCTAGTTTCCACTGTGATGTTCTCAACTTCTCCCTCCACCATCGCAGTTCGATTTTCTAGTGCACGCATGGGTATGCGACGAACAAATGTGCCCCAATATTGTCTCTTAGCCATCCAATAGCTCTACCTCATAATAATATGGGGCTTCCTTATCCCATATTTGTTCCTTTTCAAAAAGGCCTCAAATGAAAATTCTTGATACATCTTCGATCAATCAAGATATGAGCATCTACACGATTGATTTTCTAATGGAAGAAATAATAGATTTGATTTCAATTTACTATAAGTATTTTGACCAATTTTATCAAGGATATCTTTCTGAGTCACATTCTCTTTGCAAATTGGAGTAACCCCCTTTCAAGCTTTTCCTTTTTGATGTTTACGGTGTTCATCAGAATAAGGACTGTTAGGACAATCCATAGTTATTGTTCTTGGACTCGTACCTCCAAGATGGATAGGACTCAGGAGCATTGACAAGTTGCCAGCTTATGGTTCAAAGTTAGTATTACATTATTACTACTGACTCCTGAGACTGAGACTGAGTGTACTGGCTAGATTTGAATCCTTTACTCTATTTAAACTTTAGACTGTGGCCTACCCTCCTTGATTGCTTCCTAACAGTCACTATGTAACCTTCTTCCAATGAGTTGCACCCTTTGTTGTCCTCTTCTAGACATCCAACAATGATCTAGGACATGCGGCTCCTCTTTAGGGCACCCTACAATAGTCTTGACTCTTGTACTAACATCATCAAGAATCTACTCACAAACTAGGGGAGTCTGAGACTGAGTGTAGTTTCTTGACTATTGATCATGCAACTGCTTGGCCTCTTGTACATGCAGTTATAAAGCTTAGTTTGTAGCTAGATTGGATTTTTTTCCCTTCAAATTATATCTCATCACTGATCAGTAATGCTAGTATTACTCACACAGTTGGTTTTTAATATAGACAGAGCACCCTCTTCTAACTAAGAAAAAATGGATTTCATTTAATTTTTTAGATTTCTAGCATATTTAAAATTTTTGGATCATTTTTAAATATATTTTTTTATTGTCTTTCATAAGAGCCATAAATTAAATAGAAGCCACAACTCCAAATCTTAACAGAAGCCACAAATTAAAAACGAGTCCAAAACAACAACAATGTCAAGGGAGAAGGACTTTGCTTGGGCTTATTGTGACAAGATTCCCAGAGACCCCAAGCTTCTTTGTAAATTTTGCAAAGAAAAATGTAGTGGAGACATTTATATATTCAAGTTCCACCTTGAACAAATACCTAGCCATGATATAGGTCTTTGCAACAAAGTTGACGATAATGTCAAACACCAAGAAACCTTGGCCATTGATATGTTGTGTCACATAATACGAAGAAAGCAAATGAAAATAGTGAAATAGGAACTCTTGGAGTTGATGGTTTTTCTTCCACTACCCCCTCGTCACCTCCCTCTGTTGAATCCACAATGTCGTTTCCAAGTTTCCCACACATGTTTCCAAGTCCAAGTCAAAATCAAGGCCAAATGAGTTATTCCTTCAACACTGGAGGTGGAAACATAAACACCTTATTTTATCCCCACACAAAACCTGGTTCCCAACCTACCTTGGATGCCACTAGTTGGAAAAAAATCCATAGTCAGGCAAGGAAGGCCATTGCTAACTTTTGGTACTATTCTGACATACCTTTCCACTGTGCCAGAAGTCCTTATTGGCAAGCTATGATTGATGCAATTGCTGTTGCAGGTCCAGGGTTCAAAGCCCCTACATCAGAGAGCCTTAGGATATATTTGTTGTTAGAGAGTGTTGAAGATGTCATGCTTGTGCTAGCTGAGTTTCATTCATCATGGGTAGAAACAGGGTGCACCATCATGAGTGATGGATGGACAGATAAGAAGAATAGAACTTTAATAAATTTCCTTGTATCTTGTCCCACAGAAACAATGTTTCTCAAATCAATGGATGCTTCAGACAAGGTTAAGACTGCCCAACTTATCTATGAAATGATGGAGGAAGTCGTTCAAGGAGTGGGAGAAGAACATGTTGTACAAATTGTCACCGATAATGAAGCTAATTATATGGCTGTTGGTATACTATTTGAGATTAGGCACCCTGCTATTTTTTGGACCTCTTGTGTTGCCCATTGCATAGATTTAATGCTTGAGGACATTGGGAAGCTTCATTGGATACATGAGGTTGTGAAGAAGGTAAAATCCATAACAAAATACCTATACAACCACACTATTGTCCTAAACACAATGAGAAAATACGCTGAAGGTAAAGAACTTGTTCGACCTACAGTGACTAGATTTGCAACAAAATTCATATCTTTGCAATATGTGGTTGAGGAAAAGATAAATTTGAAGAGGATGTTATTGGGACCTAAGTGGATGGCATATAAACATTCCACGACCCTTGAAGGCATTGAAATTGTTGCACTTGTGTTTAATGATGGTTTCTAGAAATATGCCGAAGAGATTATTGTTGTGATGGAGTCCCTTGTTAGAGTTCTAAGGTACTTCAAGTCTTTTAACTTTTTCATTTTTTAAATTTCATTTCAAGATTTTTTTTATTTACAATGATTCATATTTATTTAAATTTGAATGCTTGAACTTTCAGGATGGTTGATGGTGACAAACCCACTATGGGTTACATTTATGAGGCAATGGATCTCGTAGAGGAGGCCATCACAAAAAGATATGGGGATGATGAGGCAAAGTATATGCCTCTTTGGGACATTATTGATGCACGTTGGGATAGGCAATTGCATTCCCCCTTACATGTTGTTGGGTACTTCTTAAACCCACAATATCTTTATGATAAGAACAAATTTAATGAGGATGGGGAGGTTGGTGGAGGACTTATGACATGCATGGAAAGGTGCTTCCTTGATCCAGAATTTCAAAGTGGTGTATTTTCCCAACTACAAGATTATAGGGTCCCATCTAAATTGTTTGCTTATACCAGTGCTATAAGAGAAAGGTCTAAGATGTTGCTAGGTACCCAGCTTGAGGCTTCATCAATTCATTAAATTTGTTTAAAATTTATTTTGTATGTTAAATGTTTTATTAAATTTTCTTGTCTTTTTAAGTTTTTACTATTTAGTATTTAGTACTTATAATTACAAACCCTTGCCACTTGCTAGGTCTTTGGTGGAAAAACTTTGGTAGTGATATGCCAGATTTGAAGAGATTTTCCATTCAAATCTTAAACCAAGCATGCAGTGCTTCATGTTGTGAGTGTAAATGGAGCACTTTTGAGATTATACATTCTAAGAAGTGCAACCCATTGACACAAAAACACTTAAATGACCTTGTATTTATCCATTACAACTACGACTTCGCAACAAGAAAATACTAGGTGAGACTCGAGAGCTTGAATTTGAAGGTTTCATAATCTAGTTTGTACTTTAAAGTTCAAACTTCAAAGGCAAACTTTAATTCACATTTCAATGTCTCATGATAATGATAGGTTTGGATCATTCACCAATCGACCTTGAAGAGATAGATTTGCAAACTACAAATGCGGCAGACTGGGTCCAATTAGAGGAGGCTCCTCTTTTAAGCCTTCATGACTTGGAGAACTCTGAGAGTTAAGCAAGTGAAGGAGTGGGAGGAATCACTTCTACTTCTCACTCTTAAAAGTCTTAGACTCTTAGTTACTGAATTTTTTCTGATTAGTATGCAATTTTTTGTAAACTTTTAGAAGCATATGCTTCTGGTTCTATGTAGTGACTGGTTAGGAGTCAAGACTTAGTACTTTGGATCATCTTTGGACTCATAACATATATGAGATACTTATTCATTCATGATATTTTGGACATCTATTGATATTATGCATTGTTTGGACATGGCTTTACTGAATATTAATGAAAAATGTGTGTTTTTTTTTTTTAAATTCAATATATGTGTATATTTTTATTTAAAGAATTCATTGATTTTTTGCCGATTTTTTCCCGATCTGATTAAAACTCTTCATTCTTTTGCCTCGTTGATTTATTACCGATTCCAACTCTGGTAACATTGGTCGATAACGAACAAGTGTTCTCCCTTCACGTATTAAATTGTAATATCTTGATATAAAAAATATTTTAGTGCATGTTCTTTCATATTTAGACACCATGGCTAAATTATTTGATGGTTGGAAAAATCATTAATCCTGTCATGAGTCAATTAATTAAATTTTCTGGCAAAAATTAAATTAAAATTACAAGTCAAAAATTTAATTAATTTGAAGTCCTAGGAAAAATTAATTCTCCAAATTTAAAAATTCGTGGTTTCTAAAAGAATTATTTTTTGGAGGTCCCCGTCCAAGTGAATATTGAAAAATTCAAGATATTTTGGACCCTTGGGCCTTGGTAGTTAAGTCAAAGTCTTTTTTTTTAGGAAATCAACGCAAAATAATTAATTTTGAGTTGATTAAAATTCAACTAAATGAAAATTTTGAATTTCCTAAAAATTAAAATAATTTCAATGGAGGATATTAAAAGATAATTAGATATCTTTTAACGGTCAAGATTACTTTGACGAGGATCAAGCCAAGTAACCGTTGGAAAATTAATCTATAAATTAGAGGTCATTTGTTAATTGAAAGGATCCAATCATTGAATCATGTGCTAGCTCTTGAAGCTTTTGTAAACTTTTATGGAATAATGCAACACAAAGTCTTTGGGGTTTTACTTGATGGCAGTGTTCCTCTTTGGTATTTTATGATAACTTGTATTTAATTTTTTGTTGATTTAATTTATAAGTTGTTGGTTAATAGCTCTTGTAGATCAATCTATTGCATAGGTATCTTGCTTAGATTGTTGGGTTTTAAGATAACATTACGATTTTTAATTAATTAACAGGTATCTCTAATCTTTAAAGATTTAGTAGTTATTTTATACCTCTATTGGTTTAACAACTTATTTTATAAGTGTGCAGAAATAATTTGATTCATAAATTTTGGGCGTTTGGAGAAGTTCTCGGTTGAATCAACCGAATCCTGAAACTTAAGATGTGGAGAGCCTTCTGGATTAAAAGTCCTAGATTATCTAATGAATTATATCTTGCAAGGGTGTCCTAGGCTAGTACCTAAAACTTAAAAAATTATTTATCTTCAAAATATTGTGCTAAAGTGTTAGATATGACTAGAAAGAGTCTAAAATCTACAGATATGGGAGCGGAGTTGGACTCATACTTCTCAAATTCGATAGATTTATAATATAAGTGTATAGATATGAAAAACAAAATTTTTATTTTTTGTTTTCTAACTTGGGATTTGGGTTTGAATTCAGATTTTTGTATATGTATTTGGTATTCGATTTTTGTTTTTCACTTGTGCAAGAGAAGATCTAAAGTTATACAAGGATATTTTTCAAGATCTGAGACAGATCTCAGCTTTGGAGGGAAAGATCTTGTCTCAGAAACAAATTTTCGGAGGGAAAAGTTTCAATCAAAATCATTCAATTATTTTTTGTTTTTTTTTTTGTTTTATTTTGCATTTTTTTTGTTGTTTAGATCTGGGTTCCCTTTATTAAAAATTTAGATATGGGGTTATTTGAAATAAAATTTAGAGTGAAATCCTTCAAGGGTTTTCATATTTTTAAATCCCTACTTCCCTCATCTCTCTGCTCACATTTACCCTCTGCGTTTTTTTTTCCTTAGGCTACTGCATTTCCCTTCATTTCTCCTCATTTACGTTGAATGTATGCTATCCAACCTCATCTCCCTTGTCCCTCAAGCCCATGGCCCTTATCCTCTATGTTCTTTCTTCAAACCTAAACCCATATCCTCCCATCTCGTCTCTGATTTGTTCCTCGAAACCCTCCACCCCAACTCGCATCCATTTCCCTTATCCCTCTGTGTGAAGCCCTCTCCTTTCTCTTCTGTAGTTTCTTCTCGACCTTCTTCCCGTAGCTTCATCTGTCTCCCTTACCTAGAAGTCTCCCACATGAGCTCTCCCTCATTGCTAACTCGTTCCTCCTCCCTCTTCCCTCACTACTCGATCTAGCCAGCGTCCATTCCTCTTTGCTCCCTTCACATCGCTGCTCCTCATCACCTTAACTTCTCGTCCCACACTCTTTTTTTTCTTTGATTTGATCTGCATACATTCACTTTCCTTGACTTATTCAACCTAGCACTTTGATTTATTTTTATTTTTTTTAAGCGGCCTTTTGGCTCTCACAAAAAAATATATTCAATTCTTTTGAAAGCATTTTTTTTTTTTTGTAAGTGGCCCTTGGCCCATAAAAACAAATTATTTAAAATTTTTCTGTATAAATTTTTTTGCCCCTTTAAATTTTTTAAATACAAACATTGTCACATTAATTTTCGAATTAAATTGCAACTTAATTTTAAAACAAAGTTCCTTTTTTTATTTTTATTTTTATTTATTTATTTTTTGTGATAGGTGTTTTGTTTTAGACTTTAAATCTTTAAAATTTTGTGGTGTAAAAATTTAAAATTCTTCCATAGTCAAGGCAACATATAAATTTCTTTAATTTCTCTAAGATTTTGTTTTATCTTTTATTATATAGGGTGGGAGGATGGTGTTGAGGAAGGAAGTTGTAGCTTCATTCAAGAGGTTGATGCCTCCTTTTAGTGGATGTTGGTAAACAAGTGGTGTTAGCTCCTCCCAGTAGTGGTTGGTAAATATCTTGGGATTGTAGCCCTTCAATTTGTAGTTGGTAAACCTGAAGTTGTAGCTTCCCTTGTAATATAAATATATTTTTCATATATACCTTTTGTTCCTTTGATGTGATTTTATTGGTTAATGGTTTTGATACTAAATTGTAAGAAAAAGTGAAATACTGATTCACCCCCTAGTATTTCTCACAATTGGTATCAAAGGAGGTTACCCACTAACAATCTAATCATTGGAGGGAAGATCGTAAACAAGCATGGGTCATATGGAAGGCATCACTTCAAGGACAATTCCGATATTTGATGGAAATAAGTATCCACTATGGATAAGTTTCATGGAAAATTACTTAAAGGCTACAGGGGTGGATGTTTAGCTCTCCATTGCAAATGGCTACAAAGTTCCTAAAAACCTCCAACTGATCCTGGGGGGAAGAAGTTGTTCAACTAAAATTCAAAATATCTTCATGCCATTAGAGGTGGATTGTCAAGAATTGTTAAGTCCATGGTGATGTCCTCAACCACAACCAAAGAAGTTTGGGATAAAATTAAAACTATGTATATAAGTGATGATAAGGTCAAGTAGGTCAAACTTCAAAAATATGGAGCTCAGTTTGAAAACCTGAAAATGGATGAAAAATAAGATATTGCGACCTGTTTTCTCAGAGTAGATGAAGTTGTCAACTCCATCTGAGTATTAGGAGAAGAACTTAAAGATCCCTTCATTTTTTTATCAAATTTGGAGGTAGAAAAAAATCCATATCCATCCTCAAAAGGATGTCAGTTGGCCTTGACCAACACAAAAAAATCTCATCATTTATCCAATTTGGGTTCATCTTTAAAAGACCAACTGGCTTATGATTATGTCCCTTAATTCCTATCAGGATGGGAGAATGATGATAATTGCCTCTAGAGCCCACCCATTGAAGAAGAAAAGGAAATCTTAGCACCATGGCCTCAACCATAAGAAACCCATCCAACCATACAGCAATGTGATCCTTCCCCACACGAAGATTCCTCCATGTGGGCTTGATACGGGCCAGACAAAGTCAATCAGACGCTTAGAGGAAATATAATGGGTGAAAAAATCTATGAGAGAATCAAGTTTGGCATGATCACCTCAGGATTTAGTAGCACCCAGAGAAAAACTTAATCACCACCCATAATTAGGTT
Organism: Pinus taeda; assembly: GCA_000404065.3. Classification (NCBI taxonomy): domain Eukaryota; kingdom Viridiplantae; phylum Streptophyta; class Pinopsida; order Pinales; family Pinaceae; genus Pinus; species Pinus taeda. The sequence continues at coordinate 170,481 of APFE031146552.1, forward strand.
ATAAATATTTAGAAGAGACATGTCGAAGAAATCATTCTTAAAAGAAACCCAATCCTCATTTGGACCATATATATTGATGAAATTAAAAGTATTATCCAATTCCACTAAGAACCCAACCATGCTAAGGCCATAGGAAGTACTCCAATATTTTTTAACTGAAATTTCCAGATATCCCACCCCAAAGCTAGACCCCTCAACCAACCATGAACATCCAATGCAATGAATTTTCAAGAGGGGAGAATAGATCATAATATTTTTAAAATGTTATCCCCCACCCTAAGAGTTTCTTGAAGAAAACTCACATTAGGACACTCCACCTAAAACAACCTTTGAAGTTAATTTTTTTTGGGATTACTTGCAAATCCATACAATTGAAGGAAACAACTTTCATTTTGGCATCTTGTGGAGGGTTATCAATGATCTAAGGATCCAATCTATATATGTTTATCTACCCGCAACCATCTTCTTGTGGGCCTTTTCTTTATCTTGAGAAATATGAGACTTTCCCCCCACCCTTTGTTGGAAGCCCAAAAGAAGAGACCTGACCCAACTCACCATGAAGTCCTTCAAACACAGAGAGGAGAAGCCTCAACTTTAGGTTGTATAAGATATCATTTCCATATGAATCACCATAAATCGCTGAGAAAACAAACATCCTCAGAGAGGAGTAACCCAAACTCCCAAGGGGAATAAAACAAGAGGCATTTATAGGGGACAAGGGAGTGAACAACTTCTGGGAAACCATTAAATCTGAATCAGAAGAAAAAAACCCCAATCATTTCCTAGATCAGAAAAAGAACAAACAAGTTAAGATACGTGAGGAAGGGGATCAAAAGTACCAATGGTCAAAGCACCTGATACGGACTCGATGTCCATGGCCATTGGAGCAGAGGATGGCTGTTCTGATAGAGAGACCACAAGAGATGTCAGCATGGAACAAGGCAATGCAGATCCCCACAATATTTAAAATTTGAATCCCACACCTTCTTATTGTTGGAAAATGTAACTAGTTTCAGTCTTCATAATTGCTATTGTACTCAATATTTGTATCGTATGTAATTGACAAAATAAGAAAGAAAAAATATTGTTTTAGACTATGGATTTCATGCTTCTTGTCGATGGTCTTCTAGGTAAAAGTATGTTCTTCATGCTTCTAGGGTTTTCTAGGTCCAAGGATTTATTTTCATGAGTCAAGAGAGTCAACATAATGATTATAAGACCCTTTTGGGAAATGTGTACTTTCTAAAAGGATTTATTTTGAATCGAAGAAGTCAAACTAAGCCACCTAGCACTAGTCAGTCCTCCCAGAGACAAGTCATCCTAGAGAGTGATATTTGACCCGCTCAAAAGAGTATAAATAGAAGTTGTTTGACCTCATTTTCTCACCAATTCAATCTACAATCAAGGAGTTTGACTTGAAGTGAAAATTTCAAAGAGAAAGTCAAGGAAAGAAAGAAAGAAGGAAGCAGACGCTGGAAGGAAGGGAAATCGAAGTATTGTTCAAGGTTTGCCCTAATTTTCTCTCATGTGTAAGGATACTAATATGCTGCAGGGGCCGAAGTTGTAGAAAAATTGCAGGTATGAAATCTAGTTGTTGGGGGCCGAAATTCTGAGTTTGGTGCAATTCTGAAAGGGATTGTCTCTTATTGACATGGTTTGACTTTGACCTAATTGGAAGGTCTTCTTGGAGAGATGAATTGGGACTGGAGGAGGCTATCATTTTGTGGTTTGGGTCTTGTTTTTCTCATTTGAAGCATATTTTATAAGAAGAGAAGAGTTTTTCTATGTTTTCCCCTTGGAGGGGTTTTTCTCTGGCTTGGAGTCTAATTTATGTGTCCATTGCCTTTACTGTTTTTCTCTTGATAATTGTTTGATGAAAAATATCTAATAAGAGAAACATAAGAAGATAAATAGAGTTCATAAGAAATTGTTAATATTAAGGATAAATTGAATTGATAGCTGCCCTACTGCATTCTTCAACAAGGTATCAGAGCTAAGGTAAACGAGAGAAGTAAATTGGTTGGACACAAAGAAGAGGTTGATTGTCAAAGGGAATAATTTGTAGTGCCATCACTCCGTAATTTTCCTAGTCGTGAAATTAAAACCAAGAGGTAACATTGGACCAATCTTAGAGATCATAAGTCGACCCTTCCAATCGAGAGAGGGCTCTCTCTATGACTCAACTATATAGTGTCACTTCGACAATTATTCATGTATTCAAACAGTGGCCAGATCTTCGATGGGATAGCGCTTATAAATTTGGTAGGGAAGAGAAGCAAAGACCATTGAGCATGGAGTCAAGTGGGGTTGAAAATCAATAAAGAGGTTGCCAATATGTTGGTGTGTGGACAAAAATATAGGTGGTATTTCCTTAGACATATTGATAATTGAATATGGTGGTAGAATAAAGAAGATAACCCATCAAAACAGAGAATTAGAGGTGAATTCTGCATTGAATTTAGGAATAAAATGGTGAAAGTGTGAGATTTTGATGAAATTAGAGCATCAAATATGAATCATGAATCATTTGCTTTCATTCAAAAACTGAAGATAAAACATCAAATGGAATATTGAAAGAAAACATTCATGGAAAGAACACATAATGGAAAATATCAACACAAGAATATCTGGTTTCAATTGCTAAAGTAATTTTGATCTTGGTCACTTTCATTAAATGTAAACCAAATTTACATACAATAGTCTTTATTTTCTCAAAATACGACCCCTTTTTACATCACAAAAGATAGTTCTTATAGGAAAATGCAACAAACTATTTGCACAATGTCCCCAAAATAATAATTACAAATTCTAAGAAAGTATGGTTCAAGATAATCGTAAAGATCAAGTCTTCAACTACTTCTAAGATTCTTGTACCATTTGCTCCTCACAGTTGTCGATCCCAAAAGTCTTGAAAATCTGCTATCTGATAAGGACAAAACAACCATATTTAGTTGGTGCTACAAAATGATCTTGGTGCAAACATAAGCGCTACAAAAAGCTACAACTGTTTTTCCACATGATGGATGATACTTGACATTAGCTTATTTGATTGCTAGAAATTTAGATTTTTCTTGAAAATCTCAACCTTTATCAAAGCCTTCGAATCTAGTCTTTATCTTAAAAATTTGGAGTCTGATTGCAATGTTGATATCGTGCCTTTAAAATATGGAGATAATCCCCATCTCACAAACTGTTTGTTTATCTCTGTAATTTTTTTTTGAATGAAGGATCAACAAAGTAGGAAATTATTAAAGACTGTGAAAATCAAAAGAAAAAATAGTTTCAACTAATAACTCAAAAGTGCACAAGTTTGCAAACTTCACCAATACTTGAAAATGGTTCGTCAACCCTGCAGATAGCTTCCAAAACTAGCTTTATGGAAATGATAACCAAGATATAAAAAAACCTGAAACAACATTGTTTACTATCCTCTTTTGTATATGAACTTAATATTCCTAGCACTCCAGACTTACTGGGAAAATGGTTATATAAACAAAATATGCAATATCATGGTTTTTGAACAACCATGTCTAAACTCTTCCATCTGGTTCTCATTTTGGATATCATTGGCTTTTGATGTGGGAACAAAAGCGATGTAATTTGTATTGTTCTCCAAAAACTACAATAGATAATGCATCCTTATCAAGTACTTGGGTCTTTTTGTTCTCTGACACTGTCATTTTCTTTACAACAATGCAGTGATGATCCCTATCAACATTTTCTTTCAAAAATTGGCATGGATGTTGATTCGTTGGGCTTGGGTGCCTTTTGGTGCTCTCTAGAACACTTGACACTGCGTCTTTGCATTTCCCAGATTGTTGCATGCAACATATTTTGAACCTTTGGTAAATTTATGGCACTCAAACCCTCATGCCTCTTTGTATGAAAAAAAGGAACTCCAGACCAATCCCATCGAACTCAAATCTATCTCCAAATTATCCATATAAACATCATGTTGTGCTACGACATGAATTGTCTCATTTCTAATACTATTTGGGACACAATATAAACCCTGCATGGTCATTTGGAGCTTGGGAAATCAATTTCATTTTCTTTGCTTTCTGAATTGAGCCAAGGGCGCAACGAAGTTTCTATAAACGAATTTGATACCATTTTCCCTTTTGGAGAAAATTTTCCCAGTAAACCATTCTCAATAGACGATGCTTAATGCTCTTCACGTTCACCAATTGACACTTGGGCACTTGTTTCAACTTTTCTTGTGATTCAACAAACAGTTGTTTCATTTCTCAATACTAGTTATCGTGGCATGTTGTGCTTCTAATTGGGAAGCATTTGGAACTATCTATTTTTTATTAGGATCTGAATCAAACTTGTTGACACTATATTACACAATTGGGCGTTCAAGAAATAAAAATACTGCCATCTGTTGGAATCCTGCCATCAATCTTAAGCTTTGATTTCACATCTAGATTGTTGTTATACTCCAAAATCCTTTTTACTAGAAAAAGAATCAAATTCATGGCATTGATTTCTTGGGCGTTTTATAGGTGCATAGGGTTGACTCACATGCACTATATTTTTTATAATTCATATAAATTATACCACATTTCTAGTTCAAACGAATTTTATAGTTATTATATACATCAATTATTTATTACTCAGTCGACATCTTTTGCAAGAATAAATCCACTTCTGGGCTTCTTCCTACGGTCTCGCGAGGATCGACTTGGGCGCTGGCTTCGCTGGCTTTGGTATGTTCCATGACATGTAGCATGGCTTGTAGCTTGGTAAACTTTGTAGAATTTATACAAAATTATTTATACAAAATTCTGATCTTCTTTTGTGAACAATATGAAAACTAATTTTCTTTTCACACATACACAAAATTTCTCTTCCAAATAGTATTAGAATAGAATATAAATAATTTCACAAAATTAACACAATAAAATTTTTTTTTTTTAGGGAACCCAACAGGGAAAACCCTCGCTTGCTTCAAAATTTTCTTGAAGAAGAATAAGATACTTATCTCTTACAAATAACCTTGTTTCAATAGAGAATACAACTGATCTCCTAGCCTTGAGCTAGGCTCTAATTTCTCCTCCAACAATTTTCTCTAGATAAATCCTCTTGCTCGTTCCTCTCACAAGCTCTCTTTCTCACAAACTCGTGCTCAAGAATAATGATCAATTGTGTGCCTTCGATCTCCTTAGAAGCTTTTAAATTAGGCTATTTTTAGTGAGTTTTCTAAATTAGGAGTTGAACTGGAGATTTTCTAGTCAACAAAACTAGTTAATTGGATCCTCCTAAAATTTAGGAGGCTAACTCCACTTAAGCTTTCAGTTCCCAATTTAACTCACACTAGAAGACAATTAACTTAGTCTTCCACAAAATCGCACTAGTCAAACTTATTATTGAACTCATCCTCATCACTGGAACTCATACATGACTAAGAACATCTCCAAATTGATTCCTTGAATTAAGGCACAAATCAAGGAATCCATTGCTTCATTATTTCCAACACTCCTTCTTAGTGAGGAAGGGATTTTGTAAAACTCCCAACTTATCTTGGTGATGAACAAAACTACTTCTTGCAAATTCCTTGGTCAAGATGTCTGCTCTCCTGTTGGAATGTGCAGTAGCTTGATTATCCCCTTTTGCACGTAATCTCTAAGATGGTGATACCAGATCTCAATATGCTTTGAGTGATCATGAAACATTGGATTCTCAGAGAGTTTAATGCAACTTTGATTATCAAAATGTATCATGGTAGGCTTCATCCTTTGTCTAAAAAGTCCCACAAGTAACTTCATCATCCAAATAGCCTCCCACGTTGCCTGACTAGCAGCAATGTACTTGGCCTTTGTTGAATTGAGTGCAACTGATCTCTGCTTCTTGATGTACCAAGAAATTTCAACTGACCCAATGCTGAAGATGCCACTTGAAGTAATCTTCTTGTCTATGGAGCTCCCTGCCCAATTTTCATCTGTGAATCCCTCAAGCCTCACTCCATCAACCTCTCTGTACCATAATCCGTAGTCCGTTGTGCCTATGAGGTATCTCAACACATGTTTTACAACAACCCAATGCACTCTGGTTGGTTCAACCATGAACTTACTCAACTGGTTGAATGCAAAACAAATATCAAGTCGTGTGTTGACCAAGTACATGAATGATCCAATGAGCTACCTGTATACTGTAGGATCCACTCACTTTGCTGTAGTAGCATCCACATTCCTCTAGTTTGTAACTAGAGGTGTGACCATGGGCCTGTAATCCTGCATATGAAATATCTGGAGAATTTCTTCTGTGTACATTCCGTATCCCACAAAGATCTCACCATCAACTTGCCAAACCTCCAAGCCAAGGAAATAGTGCATTGGCCCCATATCCTTCATCTCAAACTCCCTTGCAAGGTCCTCCTTACAATATTGAATCAATCTCTCATCTCCAATAAGTATAAGGTCATCAACATAGAGAACTAAAATAAGCAGAAGCCCTCCAACCATGATGTAGTACAAGTTGGGGTCCACCTCACTCTTAATGAAGTCCAATCCTCGAAGGTAGTTATCAATATGAGTGTACCATGCTCTTGGAGGCTGATTAAACCCACAAAGAGCTCTATTTAGCTTACACATGTGTGTCTTTCTTGAACTGCTTGAACCCCTCTGGCTGCACTATATAGATCTCCTCCTCAACAAGCCCATTGAGAAAGGCTTTCCTCACGTAAATTTAGTGGATCTTCCACCCCAACTATGTTGCAAGTGCTAGAATAGTCCTAATGGATGAATACCGTGTTGCTAGGGAAAAAGTATCCTCATAGTCTATGCCCTCAATATGTGAGAAGACCTTGGCCACAAACCTAGACTTGAACTTCTCCATGCTCCCATCTGCTCCATGCTTCAACATGTACACCCATCTGGATCCAACTACTGATTTCCCCTCAGGTCGCAGAACAACCTCCTAGACACCATTCTTCATGATAGAGGAATACTCATCCACCATGGCAAACTACCAAACCTACTGAGAAGCTGCCTCTTCATAAGAAGAAGGTTCAGTGTCCACCATCTCTGTCATCAGTGCCATATAACTTGTGTACCTCTGTGGTTGTTTACTCTGCCTAAACATGGTTCTATGAGCCTCGACCTATGCTTGAGTCTTCTGGATCAACCTCTCGTTCCACTTGGCCTTCTTCCTCCCTGTGGTGAGTATATTTGGTTGATTTGTCTTCTCTTGGTTTGGCTTGTCCCCCTCATCCTGCTACACTACCCTCTTGCCACTATACTCTAGTTGTGGATGAATATGAGGTGTTGATTGTAACTCCTGTTTGATAGAAAGTAGCTCATGTACTGCTATTTGCTCACGCTCTAAGGAAAATCTCAAAGCTCGATCCTCCTGGAATCTTAGATCTTACCTAAGAACTGTCTTCCTAAGTCTTGGAAGATACACATTGTATGCATGAGATGTATCACTATACCCCACAAAGATACCCTTCTCTACTGTGGCATCCAACTTCTTCCTGTTATCTTTCGACACATGACAGTAGAACTTTGTGCCAAAGATATAGAAGTTTTAAACATCAGGCTTCTTGCTTTTGAAATCCTACTCTTGTGTGACTCGTCCAAGCACGCTGTGAGGACTCTTGTTCTATAGAAATATTGCAGTGTTGCATGCTTATGCCCGCACGAACCTAGGTAGATCCTGATCATGCAACATAACTCTAGCTACTTGAACAATACTCATGTTCTTCCTCTTAATCACCCCATTCTGCTGAGGGTTATGAGGTGCTATCAATTCTCTCCTAATACCTTCTTTGCACAAAACTCCTTGAAGGCATTGGAGATATATTCTCCACCATTGTCACTTCTTATTGCCTTGATTTTCTTCTCGGTTTGCTTCTCTACCAAGGCTTTAAACTCAATAAACCTATCTAAGACTTCATACTTCTTTTTCATAAAATAAATCCAAGTTTTCCGAGAGAAACCGTTAATGAAAGTAACATAATACCCGTGTCTCATCACTGATGAAGAAGAGAAGGGCTTGCACACATATGAATGCACCAACTCCAAAATTCCTTTGGCTTTACTATCCTGACCATGGAAATAATACTTGACATACTTTCCAAGCTTGAACACTCCACTCTTGTCAAGGCCTCCTACTGGTAATCCTGTGGAAATCTGTTGAAGAACATTCACCACCCCATGATGCAAGTGTCCCATGTGGCTATGCCACAGTTCACCTACATCTGCACATCCTGCCTTGTTGCTCAATGCTGCATTTGTCTCTACATGCAACTTGTAGATATTTTTCACCCTTAGACCTATTTGCTTCTTCCATCCATAAGCCAAGTGTTGGAAGTAAGCCTTACCTCTGCTGAAGGTAACATCATATCCTTTATCCTCAAGGATAGCTATTGAAACCAAGTTCTTATTTAGCCCTGGAACATAGAGAATATCTTTGAGATGAAGAGTATTACCTAACTCCCTCTCAACGCTGACAGTACCAACTCCCTTGGTAGCATACTTGCCATTATCTCCAAGCTCTATATTCACATGCATATCCTTCTCATCTAGTTGGATAAAACAATCTCAATTTCCAGTAATATGTAAAGAGGCTCCTGAGTCAATATACTATGTACTACTCCCTATTGAGCTTGCTATGCAAGTTATCAATGAGAAGTTATTCTCAATTGAGAGGCAAACTCATCTACCATAGATGATGCATCTACGTGCTCCTTATTCGATTCCTTCTTCTTCCAATTAGGACACTTGGAAGCATAGTGTCCAAAAGTATGGAAATGGAAGAATTTGATCTTACTCATAGCTCTCTTCTTCTTGTCACCTTTTTTACTGTTTTCTCCCTTCCCTTTTCCTTTCTTGCCTTTGACTTTACTTGCAAGAGCAAGGTTCTCTTCCTCCTTCTTGACCTTGGAACCCTTGCCACTGCTGCTAGAAGTCTCAACTAGCATGGGCCTTAAATCCTCCTAGATGAAGTCACTCCATAGGAATTCCCAATCTGAAAACTTATCTCGTCCAATAATACTCTAAACAAAAGTATGCCAATATTTGGTAAACCCATTCAAAGGCACATGCACTAGCTTTGTGTCTATAGGATCTATCCAACCATTGCTAGCTCATCACAAACTTCCTAGACTTTGGTGAGATAGGAATTGACATTCTCACCCTTATGCATCTTGTTTATCCACAACTTATCTTGGAGGACCATCATCCAGTTCTCTGAAGAGTTCTAGTAGAGCTTGACTGAGGCATCCCACATATCCTTAGCTGTATTTACCTGCAACATGAGGAACTATATGATACCGAAGTCTATCCCAGATAATTTTCTTGGCCTTGGCCATCTGCCTTGGAAAAGTGTCAACTCATCTAGATTCGAATGTTCTACAACACCTTTCTCAGTGAATTCCTTCAACCCAAACTCTTCCAAAAATAACAATATGCGGAACTTCCAAACACCAATATTTGAGGAGCCATCTAGTATATCCTGCTCTCACAATCCTAATCTTGTGTGAGTTGTCATCTTGAAGACTATGTGTTGATTGTTCTCTATTCACAACTCTATTACCATGTAGAATTTCCATGAAATTCTGCTATGATGTTACAAACAATCTAAAAATTATTTTTCTTTTCATATAGACACAAAATTTCTCTACCAAATAACAATGAAATAGAACAAGTATAATTTTACAAAATTCCCACAATAAAACACACAATTTTTTAGGGAACCCAACAGGGAAAACCCTTGCTTGCTTCATAATTTTATTGAAGAAGAATAAGCTACAAGTCTCTTACAAATAACCCTTGTTCAATAGAGAATACAACTAATCTCTCAGCCTTAAACTAGGCTTGAAACAACTTTGCAAGGATATTGATATGCTTCACAAGGGAAATTCTCCTCCAACAATTCATACAAGATAGATCCTCTTGCTCGTTCCTCTCACAAACTCTCTTGCTCACAAACTCGTGCTCAAGAACAATGATGAATTATGTTCCTTAAATCTCCTTACAATATTTTCAATTAGGCTATTGTTAGTGAGTTTTTTAAATTAGGAGTTGAACTAGAGCTTTTATAGATAACAAAAATCAACAAAACTAGTTAACTAGATCCTCCTACAATTTAGGAGGCTTACTTCATTTAATATTTCCATTCCCAATTTAACTCACACTAGAAGACAATTGAATTAGTCTTCCACAAACTCACACTAGTCAAACGGCTTCTTGAACTTGTCCTCACCACTGGAACTCGTGCATGACTAAGAAGATATGAAAATCAATTCCTTGAATTAAGGCACAAATTAAGGAATCCATTTCTTCACTATTTTCAACAAATTTGGCATATAACATAAGAATTAGGCCTCATTCCCACTACTTTTTAGAATATAAACTTTAAAACCTGCATAGCGACGCAAGAGGCAAAATTAGCCTTAAAAAACCAATTTTTTATTTTCCCAAACTTGTAAATATTTGTCCAAGATTTCCATATTTTTTTCATTGATGAAGTTGGGGTTGATGTTGGTTTCCTGAATTTTTTTATTTACATCATTAGGATGAGTGCTGCCAAATTAAAAGGCAACGCTAACTGAACTGGCATAATGATGTTGCTTTAGGACCTTAGAAGACACTGTCAAACTTAAAAGAACTAATTTTGAAGAAATCTTGCATGTGATAACACATGGATCCAATGGGGGTGATGTCCTCCTTGTGAGCAACAAAGAACCCTTAGACCAAGTGCCTAATCCATATCAATCTCAATATGAACTCTGAAACTTGTGCCTAATCTGTGAGATGTGATCCATTCCACTCTAAACACAAACCTAATCTAAAAAAAACTAATACAAGTTGGAAAACTTAATTGAAAGTCAATTGTTCACAATAAACTGTCTATTGTAATCAAATCCATTCTCTACAAACTGAAAATATCATGTTGAAGATCATTACTTAAAACAGATTTTACTGCAATCCAAAATCACGTTGAAATTGAAAGGATGCTTGATTCTCGAAGATTATTACATGAAATCCTACTTTAACCCATTAGTTTCTCTAGTAAGGTAAATTCATGTTTCTAGTGAAGTCATGCAAGTCTCTAAATATTTCACAATAACCCACTTTCAACTTTTCCAATCAAAATGAAAATGTTGAAACATGACAACTAAACATAACAACTGAAACTAATCCCTGTATTCATAAATAACACAAAATCGACCTTCACTAATGTCTTTAACAAATTTGCATAAGCATCCTCTATAGCATGAACAAGTAGCTCTTGTTGATTAACAAAAGTAGAATGACATTTTTCATTTGTAATGGACGCTCCTTAGTCAATGATATATAGTTGATCATTCTTATATGAAAAGGGTTCAACCAACTCAATAGACTCTTCATTTATATCATCCTTACCAGAGATTTTTTGCTGTTGTTGTATTATTGACAAGTTTCAAATAGAACAGTGGTAGCTTGTATGTTTAATTCTTTATCCAACTCAACATGTATATCTTCTTCGCTGTCTAAAAATTATGAGTTTGTATTTCCAAGAGATGTAAAATTCTACATGACACCTTCTATTTTAAAATAATCTATGCCAACTCTTTCCTTTCCAATGAATAACTCAATACTTTGAGTTTCAATGCATACCAATTTCAGAACTCTAATTTTGATAAGATCCTTCTTGAAACAAAGATTTAGATAATAGTTGATCTGATAAAAGATTTAAGTGACTATCCTCACCTTTGTCTCGATCACTTAAAATTTGGCAAGACTATTGAATTTATTCGTCATGCTCATGGAGAGAAACCTAAATTTCATCACGAAGATTATGGTCTACTTCATTTTCAGCCAAGGGAAAAACTATTGTTCGTTGGAAATTTTCCCGAGCATCATAACAACTAGCCTCTAACATTTCTCCTTCATGTTGAAAACAATTTTCATACAAGGCTTCTTGAATTTCTTCATCCATAAACTCTTCATCATCATACATATTCTCAAGATGTTGAATGGAACTTTCAACACATTCACAACAGTTTCCATACAGTAAAAAAGATGGGTGATTCCCTTTATAATGCTCAAAAAATATTGTGTGAAAATCCTCTAAAGAGCACAGACTAGCAGGTGGTAAATTTTCATACCATGATCTTGTCTTTGCCTCCAAGGTGACCATGAACATTTTCATCAGAGAATATTCATGCAAGTTAATCCTTATCTTATGTGTGTGTATATGAAATTTGATCAAATGGAAAGAAGGATCATCTCTTTCCACGCCTTTAAATCTTGGAAAATATCTTTTCCAATCTATACGAGGTAGATGATTATGAAAACCAAGAATGTGTGAACGATTCATAAGAACATACCTTACAAATCTGCAAGCTTCTATGGAATCCATCTTTCGCTAGTGAAGTCGCTAGTGATACTCTTTAGGCTACTGATCCTTTAGATAGTGGAGTTGCCATTAGTACTTTCATCTATAGATCTTGCTAAAAATGGAGTCGTTAGGTGAAAGATACACAACCACCCATGTGTCTGACTGTTGTTCACCTCCAACAATCATATATGAAAAATTGTCATTCTCCGAGGTAATTTACTTGAAGCCTTTGCCTCCCTGGAAATGGAACCAAGATGTCATCACTTCGTAATTTTCCTTTCTATGAAAGGAAAACCCGAAGGTAACAATGGACCAATCTTGGAGATCAAAAGCTAGCCCTTCCAATCCAAAGAGGGCTCTCTCTATGACTCAACTATCTAGTGCCATTTCGACAACTTTTCGTATATTCAAACAATGGCCAAATCTTCAATGGGATAGGGCTTATAAATTTGGTATGATAGAGAAACAAATACCATTGGGCATGGAGTCAAGTGGGGTTGAAAATCAATCAAGACTAGGTTCCCAAGATGCTGGTGTGTGGAAAAAGAAATTACAGAAGCAATATAGGTGGTATTTCCTTAGAAAAATAGATCATTGAATATGGTGGTAGAATAAAGAATACAACCCATCAAAACAAAGAATTAGAGGTTAATTGTGCATTGACTTTAGAAAGAAAAAGGTGAAAGTGTGAGATTGTGATGAAATCATAGCATCAAAGATGAATCATGAATCATTTGCTTTAATGAAAAATTGAAGATAAGACATCAAATGGAATATTGAAATAAAAAATTCATTGAAAGAACATACTGGAAAATAACAACATAAGAATATATGGTTTCAATTGCTAAAGTACTTATGATCTTGGTCACTTTGATTAAATGAAAACCAAATTTACAAACAATGGTATTTATTTTCTCAAAATCCAAACCCTTTTTACATCCCAAAAGATAGTACTTATAGGAAAATACAAAATTTGTTTGCATAATAGCCTCAAAATAATAATTAAAATTTCTAAGAAAGTATGTTTCAAGATAATGATAAAGATCAGGTCTTCAACTACTTCTGGGATTCTCATATCCGCTCCTCCATAATTGTCGATCTCGAAAGTCCTCTTCAAAATCTACTATCTGATAGGGACAAAATAACCAACTTTAGCTAGTGCGACGAAATGATCTGGGTGCTAACATAAGCGATACAAAAATCTAAAACTGTTTTTCCACATGATGGATGAATTGGTTTTGATACTTGGAGTTAGCTTATTTGATTGCTAGGAATATGGATTTGTCTTGGAAATATCAACCTTCATCAAAGTATTTGAATTTGGTATTTATCCTGCAAATTTGGGGTTTGATTGCAATGTTGATATTGTGCCTTTAACATATAAAGATAATCCCCATCTCACAAACTTCTTGGAGATCTCTGTAAAAAATGCTTGAACAAAGGATCAACAAATTAGGAAATGATTCAAGATTGTCAAAATCAAGAGAAAAATAATTTCAACTGATAAATCAAAAGTGCATAGGTTTTCAAATTTCCCCAATACTTGAAAAAGGTTCCTCAACCCTATAGATATATTCCAAAAGTAGTTTTATGGAAATGATAACCTAGATATAAAAAATCTCGAGACAACATTATTCAATATCCTCTTTTGTATATGAACTTAAAATTCCTGACACTCTAGACTTACTAGGAAAATGGGTATATAAACCAAATATGTAATATCATGGTTTTTTAACAACCATGTCCAAACTCTTCCACCTGGCTCTCATTTTGGATATCATTGAATTTTGATGTGAGAATGGAAACAATGTAATTTGTATCGTTCTCACAAAAATAATATAGAGAATGCTTTCTTATCAAGTATTAGGGTCCTTTTGTTCTTCGGTACCATCATTTTCTTTACAACAATACATTGATGATCCCTGTGAGCATTTTCTTTCAAAACTTGGCATGGATGCATATTTGATGGGCTTGGGTACCTTTTGGTGCTCTCAAGAACACTTGACACTGCACCTTTGCATTTCCTATATTGTTGCATGCAACATATTTTGAATCTATGGCAAATTTATGGTAATCAAACCCTTGTGCCCCTTTCTATGAAATTTAAAAAAAATGAACTCTAGAACAATGCCATCGAACTTAGATCTATATCCAAATCATCTGCATGAGCATCATGCAGTGCTAAAACATGAATTGTATCAATGATAATACTATTTAGGACACAATATAAATCTCTGCATGGTCATTTGGATCTTGGGTAATCGATTTCATTTTCTTTGCTTTTAAAATTGAGCCAAGGATGCAACAAAGTGTTTAGAGAGGAATTTGATACCATTTTTCCTTTTGGAGAAAATTTTCCTAGTAAACCATTCTCAATAGACAGTGCTAAGCAATCTTCATGTTCACCAATTGAAACTTGGGTGCCTGATTTAATCACTTATTTCAACTTTGCCTATGATTCAAAAAGCAGTTGCTTCATTTCTTAATATTGGCTACCGTGGCATGTTGTGTTTATAATTGGTAAGCATTTGGTACTATTTATTTTTTATTAGGATATGAATCAAACCTATTGACACTATATTACACAATTGGGCATTCACAAAATAAAAATAATGCCATCTGTTGGAAACCTGACATCAATATTAAGCTTTGATCTCACATCTGGATACTTGTCGATAGTCCCAAATCCCTTTTGTTCTTCGAATATCAAATTTGTGGCATTGATTACTTGGGCATTCTGTAGGTGCGTAGGATTTGATTCACATGCATTTTATTTTTTTCTGTTGTAGCGGCTACAACCACCCTCCAAAATTTTGGCTTAGCTTCGTTTTGCAGCCTCACTACCGACTATCCTCAACAGCATGTCTTGCACTGTCAAGCACATCAGCTTCAACTATTTCATAGAGTCTTGTCAGCCTGCGCATGCAAGTTTGTTTCACCCCCTTCACAGGTTGCTTTCTGGATTTAGTGTCAGTTGCTGGTTGCGCAACTCCCTCTGGGAATTGCGCAATTCTCGAGGGGAACCAACCTCCCTCCAGAAAGTGCGCAAACCCAGCTGGACACCCAACTAGGTTCCATAATTGTGCAATTCTTCCTGGCAGTCTTCCTCTCAAACATTGCGCAATTCATCCCAAGATAGTTGCATAGCCAAGAAATTGTGCAATTCTGGGCAGCAGTCACCTGCTTCTCCCAGAAATTGCGTAATTCCTCTGGGCCAACCAACCCAACAACTAGTAAAAATTTCCCAAATCTAGCTAGGCAACGTGTTTGGCTTAGAAATTGTGAGATACAGCCAGACAGGCTTCCTTGAGAAAATTGTGAGGTCTAAGCCAGGGCAGCTGCTCAGCTAAAAAATTGCATGATACAGTTAGACAGGCTTCCTTGAGAAAATTGTGAAGTATGACCCAAGACAACTGCTGAACCTAGAAATTGCGCAATCCTGGGAGACAGTCACCTGTTCCTCTCAGAAATTACGCAATCCCTCTGGGAGAACCATCTCTGCTCAGTGCAAAAACCACGTAGATTTTCATCCCAGGCTCGCAAACCAATGCATGTGCCTTAAGGTTAATCGGTTCCCTTCGAGACCGAGAAAAATTGATTTACATGCATGAACTGCTTCTCCCAAGGTAGCATGCAAAGGCATCCCTTGATTAAGGGATCTATTTTTAGCATCTAGAGGTTACATGCAAGGATCACTTCAGAAAGCTCCTGCCAAGTGTCTCTTTTCCTAGATTTGTGGCATGCGCGTCATAACCTCGATTTTATCAAAACTCATCAACTGGATGTTGCAGAGCTCATTCATCACATCGACCTTACAACTCTGACGCATCTAGGTCGTTGGCACATTCAACTCAATTGTTTCGGGGTATGCCCGCTTTTCATGTGTCGTGCTACTTTTCTATCGCTTTTGTATTTTGCTTCATGTGAGTGTTGTTTTCTTGATTTCAGTGAGCGCTTGCTGTCGTTTTGATGTATGTTAGCTTGTAGAAGCACCATTTTAGTTTTCGTTCTCATCTCACTATTGTTGCATTCATGACAGTGTTTTTGCACGAATAGTTGTCATTGTGGAGACTTGCTTCACACACATGCATGCTTTCCCGTTTCCTGAATCCGACACTTGTTGTTTGCATGTATCATCATTCACTCTTGTTTTCACTCATTTCATCATGCATTTTTAAAAATCATGTTTGCAGTCACCCATCGGTTGGTCTAGGCTTCCTTGGCCCAGACTGTGCCTTGCCTCAAACCATGCCTTTCCTGGCTAGCACTATGCATTTTCGGAAGTGAAGGCTCTGCCTTCCCTCCAGAAACTGCGCAAGTCTATCCCAACACCGACCTTCAGGCTTACATTGTGCAATTCTTGGAGGCAGTGTCCTGTTGGCCCCAGAAACTGCACAATGCAGTTTGTTGGTTGCATGTCACCACTAACTGAAATTGCGCATTGTGCAGTTTTAGTCTTCAATAGGCTAGGTTAGACTATGCATTATGCAGTTCCAGTGGTCAGTCAGCCTCCTGATAGCCTGGAATGTGCCTTGTGAAGTTTTGATAGTTAGTCTCTTGACCTCTCGGCGGAAATTGCGCAACCTTCATGATCAATCACACACCAACACAAGTACAATGGCCTTCAGGAGAGCAGAGTCAAAGGACACCATTGAGAGCACAATGGGGTTTGCAGCCAAGCAAGCATGTATGAGCTTTCCTACCTATGAGGACATCAAGTTGTTTGTAGACAAGGACATCAAGATGAATGGCAATGACATCACAACGGGCAACACCATCAGCAGTAGTAGAAGGAAGCATACCTACACACGACGAATGCAAGAGGAAGGTTGTTGACAACATAGAGGTGGAAAAAAACTGCAAGTTGAAAGCAAATCCACTCATGATGAAAGAAGCTTTGGAGATTGAGGCTATGAGGTGACAGCGCGACAAGATGAAGATCGCGTGAAGGTAGAGAGAGAAATAGAGAAGGAGTTGCATATGCTAAAGCGGAAACTCAAGGAAGAACAGGAGTTGCACAGGCGAGAGAATGAGTTGCAGTAGGAACATGTACAACAAGGGGAACACCATGCACAAATGGATGAAATTGCACCCACACAAGTTATATATCCATCCCAACAGCTGGTATAGAGAAGACATGGTAAGAAGTGTTGTTGATCAAATGCAAGGGAATTCAACAACATGTTTGTCATTGTGTGCACACATGCGATCCCACCCATTTTGCACACTCATCGAAGCGAAGACAAGAAGCAAGTCCGACCAGAGATGAACATGTACTTTGACAAGTTGATGTGCATCATCACCAACACACACTTGGAGATCATCACACACATTATGCATCAGTATGTTGCTGGTCTAGCAACGCTCAAGAAGATGATGTGCATGTTATCAAACGATTTGGATATAGGGTCCATATCAGTGTACCTGGATGCAACGGAGGAAAGAGTTTGCTTTCAACAAGATGTCACCATTGAGCGCATAGACACCATCATGGACGACCAATCTTGACATCAATTCACCACCATAGACCATCACAAGGATGCCAAAGAGTTGGTCTCACCACAACAGTCTGAGTGTTAGTGATGTCTTGCATGGCTTGCTTAAGCCATTTGTTTCACATGGGTACATGTTTAGATTGTATGTAACATCTTGTCAAGTGGTAGTTCAAGTGTCGATAATTGAATGTAACAGTCATAAAGTAGTTGAAGAATCATGAGGATAGATGAATGGTCACAAAGGGGAATGTCAATGGTCACCCCACCCATTTCTATAAATATTCCCTTATAACTCATTGTAAGGTATTTTGGTCAGCCAAGCTTCCAATAGGAATATATTAGAGAAAGTTTGGACAGTATTGTAATGAGCCTTGGCTTCTCCATTGTCCAGAGCTAGTATATCTCTTTAGAGGAGCAGGAATTTGTGACTGTAACGTTCTGCTATCAGAATTATTGGTTGGACATGGATGTATTGTACGACTAGAACTTACACTTCTTAATATAACAGAGCCAACACATTTCATGCATATGTTGTATTATATTCCTGCTATCTTGTTTACTCTAAATGATATATGTATTTGTTTTCTTACACATGCATGTATGGAATATTCTTTATAAGTATGTATGAATATTACTGAAATGTGTTGTTGGTTTAACCATCACTTTGGATTGATCGCTAACTTGCTTTCCATTTTGTGATGCATCTTTGCTCATGTGTTCCCTTCCAAGCCGCATGCTATCACAGGTTTCCAAGGGGTGCACTCACCCCACTTTCCATGTGTTAGAATAATTCATGCACCTTCCTTGACTTGCCGCTACCGACAGGGACATCTTACTTGCCTCTCTGCAAAATTGTAGTCAAGGCGATACCGTACGACCCACTACTGGGAATCCTACACCAAATAGTCTGAGATCTAATTGGGACTTCTTATGGGAAGATCCCGTGACATGTTGGCAGGTCCAACACTATCAACATTTTTGGTACTAGAAGGAGGGATAGATGACCAACTGTGTCCTCTCATCCAGTTTTGAACCTTTACACACCTATCATGGATACTGTCACACTCACCCCTCCACGATGTTTTTTGTATGCCAAACCTCTCGACATCATGAGGGAGTTTGTTGATCTCTTGTTTGAATTCACGTATGATGGTGAAGGAAAAGTAGTATGGCCTGAGTTTTTAGAATACTTCTATGCATTTCTTGTAGAGGAGTTTTGTGCAGAAGAGGCCAGCATGCTTCTTGCATACACACTTCGTGAATCTCCAATACGATGGTGCTGGAGTCTGCCACCCGACAACATGCACTCACTTGAGCAGTTCTGTGATCTAATTGAACCTTCTTTCCATCATTTTGATCTAGAACATATTGACAAAAAATTGTTAGAGCAACAGAAGACTCCGCAAGAATCGCTAGATGATTTTTTGGCAGTGCTTCCATGTTTTGTAGTTTCAAGCTCCAAAGAGTCAGCTGAAATTTAGTATCTCATTGACAGATACAAATATTGTCTTATCAAATCTGTCAATCCCAAAAAGAATTTCAAGCTTAAACCCTACTCATCATACTTCGGTGATGAAGCTGCACAATCATAGACAGACACGGTTGCTGTCACAAGTAACTGTCCACCGTCCCCTCATCAAACAACTTCACCACCACAGAGTGATGTGGGAGATCATGCACACACATCTGTTCAACCGTCACATCCTCCCGACATCACTCCTTTCGATTTTTGTGAAATATTGGTTGAAAATCCATTGGGTTATCACATGTATTTTGTACCTCAACCTCCATCCTCGTATTCTGATCATCCTTCGGATTGCACTGTATTTTGTTCTTATGTTCCGGACTCTACACCTATTTTGAATGAGGATCAATTTATTGATGGAGTTGGTGTTTCACAATGAACATGCATTGTAATTGATGAAGAATATGATTGGGAGCTTGAACATCCACTGGAAACAAAGGACCATCCCTTTTTGTCCATACCTCCTCCGTTTTTTCCTGACCTCGTTGGTGATCCTGCCATCCCAGGTTTTTCATGTGTATCTCCGTCCACGAAAGCACCCATTGTTGATCATTCACAAGACACACCGGATGTTATTCCATCATCTGAAAATGGAGAGGACAAATCACTCTTTGAACATCCACTTGATTTTTCATTTATCTTTTCCAGAAACGTCGAGGATGAACATTCTTTCTTCCAATCTTCCCCTCTATGCGATTCACCAAATCATGAGGATTCTGACCAACATTCTAAGTTTTTTGATCTTGGTTGTTGTGATATGTTTATCTCATCATCCGATCACGATGTTGATTCACTCATTGTTAATCTGTCTAAGCCACTGGTCTATGATGATCCATTTGTTAGCGAAGTCGAAAACCCCCAGACTGTTGAGGCATTTCAGCCCGAGCTGATGGTTTTGTCAGCCCCTTGCTGTCCTGAGGTTAGTTTCACTTCTGATCAGGAAATTGTTCACTTCATCACTCATCTGTATGCACTCAAGAGCAATCCAACACTCATATTTCACTTCCTCTAGTCGAACTACATGATCCCATCACTTATTCATTAGAGGAATCTTACTCAACAAGCACACTTGCACAACGTAAGTGGTATACCTTCATCATGTGTGCTTGCATGTCATAGTCAAGAGTATCCATGTGTTTAACATTTGCATGTAGTGTCACACAACATCATGGTATGTCCAAAGAATTCATGTCATGCACTTGCACTCTTTTTTTTTCCCTGGATGCATTTAAGCTCGAAGTGTGTTTGTCTTCATTGTTGTATCTTTCACATCTGCTGGTTTGCACAGTTGTGTTTTTCGTGAACCATGCCTTCATCAACATGGGTCAACTAATGCACCAATGGATGCATTGGAAGTATCACTTGACGTAAGATGACCCATACACTGTTAGCTTAAGAGTAGGAGTAGTGTTTGCTTTGAGTTGTTTTATTGCATGCAAGTTTGTTTATTTCTTTGTGTGTTTCCTTGCTTGCTTGTTTTTTTGCTTACTCGTTTTTCTTCCGTATTTTCTTCTGCTTTATGCTTTGTGTTTAGGTTTGTTTGCTTGTTCATGTTCATAGGTTAGTTTCGCATGGACCATGTGCGACTCTTGAAACAAGCTGGGTAAAGTACAAGAGGACTTGTACAACTATCAACTTTTATTTATCTGTTGTCCTCTCTTTTATGTAAGAACTTGTTGTCTTCAGTCCATGATACATTAAAGAAAAATACATACTATTCGAAGTGAACCTTGGTGAAAACACAACTCTTGCACGCTAACTAGTGTCACCTACTCTAGTCGGTTGTTTTTGGGTTAATCATTATCAACTCAGTTAAGTAGAGTAAGGTGAGGGGGAAAACTTTAACAAGCATGTCAGAGGTATAAATAAACTTCTTCTCTGAAGGAACAACCTCTTCTGTTCTCAATTAGTTGGGATCCCTCTTTCTCCTCTGATGCACAGTTATGAAATGAAAAAGTGAAATAGTGAAAATTTAAAAAAAAATGAAAAATGAATAAGGCGAAAGAAGAGAAAGGCTTTTTGCATAGAGAAGTGATGCAAGAAACTCTGTCAGGGTATTGACCAGGCTCACTGGCAATGTAGTGATGCTTGTGTCCCTGCATGACTCTGTCGGGGTACTGTCCAAGCCTCCTGGCAGTGAAGCAACACTAGAGATGAAACTAAAACTCCGACGATCATATGACTTGTGCACCAATATACCCCTAATCCCTAATCGAAACAATTGTGTTGGCTTGGCTTGGAATGTGTGTCAACCAACCAAGGGCTTGGTAGATGCTACATCTTACAATCAGGTAAGTGTGAAAACCAAGATGACCATAGAACTCAACAATACCTCTGGAGGTGTTAGACTTGATTTTCACAAACAAGGTCCATTCAGAGAGCTGGAGTTCTACCAGTGTGTCGCCAAATGTTGTAGCAGTTACAACTACCCTCCAAAATTTTGTCTTAGCTTCGTTTTGGAGCCTCCCTACCGACCATCCTCACCGACATGTCTTGCAGTGTCAAGCACATCAACTTCAATTGTTTCATACAGTCTTGTCATCCTGTGCATGAAAGTTTGTTTCACCCCCTTCACAGGTCGCTTTTCAGACATAGTGTCAGTTGTTGGTTGCACATCTCCCTCTCAGAATTACACAATTCTAGAGGGGAACCAACCTTCCCTGTAGAAATTGTGCAAACCCAGCTGGGCTCTAGAATTGTGCAATTCTTCTTGACATTCTTCCTCTAAAAATTGCACAATTCATCCCAGGACAGTTGCTCAGCCCAAAAATTGTGAAATTCTGGGCAGCAGTCACATGCAACTCCTAGAGATTGCACAATCCCTCTAGGCCATCCAACCCAGGAGCTAGTAAAAATTGCGCAAATCTAGCCAGGCAGCTTGCTGGGCTTAGAAATTGCGATATACAGTCAAGCAGGCTTCCTTGAAAAAATTGCGAGGTCTGACCTAGGGCAGCGGCTCAGCTAAGAAATTGCGAGATACAATCAGACATGCTTCCTTGAGAAAATTGCAAGGTCTGACTGAGGACAGCTTCTCAGCTGAAAATTTGCGCAATATTGGGAGATAGTCATTTGTTTCTCTCAGAAATTACGCAATCTATATGGGACAACCATCTCTGCTTAGGCCAGAAACTGTGCAAATTTTCATCCCAGGATGACAAACCGATGCATGTGCCTTCAAGTTGACTAGTTCCCTCTGGGACCGAGAAAAACTAATTTACATGCATGGACTAGTTCTCCCAAGGCAGCATGCAAAGGCATCCCTTGATTCAGGGATCTATTTTTACTAGTTGGAGGTTACATGCAAGGATTATCTCAGAAACCTCCTGCCAAGTGTCGCTTTTCCTAGATTTGTGGCATGCATGTCACAACCTCGATTTTATCAAAACTCATCAACTGGATGCTGCAAAGCTCATTCCTCACATAGAACTTGTAGCTTTGACATCCCAAATTTCATCTAGGAGTCATCGACACATTCAACTCAGCTGTTTCAGGGTAAGCCCACTTTTCATGTCTCGTGATGCGTTTCTGTCGCTTTTTTTGTTTCGCTTCATGTGCATTCTTTTTGCTTGATTTCATTGAGCGCATGTTGTTATTTTGATATATGTTAGATTGTAGAAGCACCATTTCAGTTTTCATTCCCATCTCACTGTTGTTGCATCCATGACACTGTTTTTGCATGAACAGTTGTCGTTGCGGCGACTCACTTCACACACATGCATGCTTTCCCATTTCCTTAATCTTGCACTTGTTGTTTGCATGTATCATTATCTCTCTTGCTTTCACTCATCTCATCATGCATTCAGATTTCTCATGTTTTGAGTCACACGTCAGCTGGTCTAGGCTGCTTTGGCCTGGACCGTGCCTTGCTCGGCTAGCACTGTGCATTTTCGGAAGCGAAGGCTCTACCTTCACTCCAAAAACTATGCAAGTCTGTCCCAACACTGACCTCCAGGCTTGCATTGCGCAATTCTTGGAGGCAATGTTTTGTTGGCCCTAGAAAATATGCAATGGAGTTTGCTAGTTGCATGAAACTACTCACTGAAATTGTGCATTGCTCAGTTTTAGTCCTTAACAGGCTAGGTTGGACTATGCATTGCACTGTTCCAGCAGCTAGTCAGTGTACTCATATACTAGTGTGTGCCTTGCATAGTTTTGGTAGTCAGTATCCCGACCTCCCAACATAAATTGCGCAACCTTCACGATCAATCACACATTAGCACAAGTATAATGACCTTTAGGAGAGAAGAGTTAAAGGACACAGTTGAGAGCACAAAGAAGTTTGCAGCCAAGCAAGTGTCTATGATCTTTCCTACCTATGAAGACATCAAGTTGTTCGTAGACAAGGACATCAAGAGGAATGGCAATGACATCACAACGGGCAACACCATCAGCAGCAGCAGAAGGCAGCACACTTGCACGTGACGAATGTAAGATGAAGGATGTTAACAACTTAGAGGAAAAACAAAGTTGCAAGTTCAAGGTAGATCTGCTCATGATGAAAGCAACTTTGGAGATTAGGGCTATGAGGTGACGGTGCGACAAGACGAAGATCGTGTGAAGGAAGAGACAGAAATAGAGAAGGAGTTGCACGTGCTAAAGTGGCAACTCAAGGAAGAGCAGGAGCTACATAGGCGAGCGAATGAGTTGCAGCAGGAACAGGTACAATAAGGGGCACAACATGCATAGACAAATGAAACTGCGCCCACAAGTTATTGATCCATTCCAGCAGCTGGCACGAAGCAGACAAGGTGAGTAGTGATGTTGATTGCATGCAAGGGAATACAACAACATGCATGTCATTGTGTGCACGCATCCGATCCCACCCATTTGACACACTCATCGAAGCGAAGGCAAGAAGAAAGTACGACCGAAGTTGAACATGTACTTCAACAAGTTGATACACATGGTCACCAGCACACACTTGGAGATCAACATAGACACTATGCATCAGTATGTTGCTGGTATAGCTACACTCAAGACAATGATGTGCATGTTATCAAACAAGTTGGACAAAGGGGCCATATCAGTGTACCTGAATGAAACAGAGGCAAGAGTTCGCTTTCAACGAGATGTCACCATTTAGCACACAGACACCATCACAGATGACCAAGCTTAGCATCAGTTCGCCACCATCAACCATCACAAGGATTTCAAAGAGTTGGTCTCACCACAACGGTTTGAGTGTTAGTGATGTCTTTCTCAAGCCATTTGTGTCACATGGGTACATGTAGAGATTGTATGTAACATCTTGTCAAGTGGAAGTTCAAGTGTCGATAGTTGAATGTAACAGTCATAGAGTAGTTGAAGAGTCATGAGGATATATGAATGGTCACAAAGGGGAATGTCAAAGGTCACCCCACTGTTTGCTATAAATAGTTCCTCATAACTCATTGTAAAGGCTTCTAGTCAGCCAATATTATGATAGGAGTATCTTAGAGGCCATATTAGTGTACCTGAATGCAACGGAGGCAAGAGTTCGCTTTCAGCAGGATGTCACCATTTAGCACACAGACACCATCATGGATGACCAAGCTTAGCATCAGTTCACCACCATCAACCATCACAAGGATGTTAAAGAGTTGGTCTCACCACAACGGTCCGAGTGTTAGTGATGTCTTTCTCAAGCCATTTGTGTCACATGGGTACATGTATAGATTGTATGTAACATCTTGTCAAGTGGAAGTTCAAGTGTCGATAGTTGAATGTAACAATCATAGAGTACTTGAAGAGTCATGAGGATATATGAATGGTCACAAAGGGGAATGTAAAGGGTCACCCCGCCATTTGCTATAAATAGTCCCTCATAACTCATTGTAAAGGCTTTTGGTCAGCCAAGATTCCAATAGGAGTATCCTAGAGAAAGCTTGGATAGTATTGTAATGAGCTTTGGATTCTCCATTGTGCAGAGCTAGTATATCTCTTTTGAGGAGCAAGCGGTTGTGACTGTAATGTTCCGCTATCAAAACTAGTGGTTGGACATGGATGTTTTGTATGACTGGAACTTACACTTCTTAATATAATAGAGCGAGCATGTTTCATGCATATGTCGTATTGTATTCCAACTTTCTTGTTTACTCTAAATGATATATGTATTTGTTTGCTTACGCATGCATGTATGGACTATTGTTTATGAGTATATATGAGTATTACTGAAATATGTTGTTGGTTTAACCATCACTTTAGATTTCTCGATAACTTTCTTTCTAGTTTGTGATGCATCTTCGCTTGTGTGTTCCCTTCCAAGCCGTGTGCTATCACAGGTTTCCAAGGGGTGCACTCACCCCACTTTTCGTGCATTAGAAACATTCATGCACCTTCTTTGAATTGCCGCAGTTGTCACACCCTTGCTACCAACAGAGATGTCTTACTTGCCTTTGTGCAAAACCGTGGTCAAGACGTTACCGTACGACCCACTGTTGGGACTCCTACACCAAATGGTCTGAGGTCTAATTAGGACTTCTTACCGGGGAGATCCCCTAACATATTGGTGGGTCTAGCACTATAAAAAAAATTCATATGAATTATACCACATTGTTGGTCAAAATCAGCTTTATAGTTCTTATATACACCAATATTTTATTGCTTAATCAACACATTATGCAAAGAATAACACCCCTTGTGGGCTTCTCCCTTCGACCTTGCGTGGCTTGACTTTAGCGCTGTCTTTGGTATGTTGAGTGACATGTAGCATGAATTGTATCTTGGTAAATTTGGCATATGACATAATATTTGGGCATCAGTACCACTACTTTTTAGAAGAGAAACTTTAAAATCTACACAAAGACCCGAGAGAAAAAATTAGCCTTAAAAAACCAAATTTTTATTTTCCCAAAATTGTAAATTTTTGCCCAACATTTCCATTTTTTTGTCATTGATGAAACTGGTGTTGATGTTGATTGCCTGAAACTTTTTATTTACATCATTACGATGAGTGTTTCCAAATTGAACTAGTAGAATGGTGTTGTTTTAGGACCTCAAAAGACACTGTCAAGCTGTTGTCACTGCTACAACACCCTCCAAGAATTTGACTATATTCGAATTTTGGAGCCTACTATCATCGTCGTATCTAATGTGTAACTTGATCATCAAATTCCGTCTCATGTTATTCTATGAGTTTCAAATTTCCTTGAAAGATATCAAGTGTCGTTGCATTGATTAGAACATCTTTAGGTGAATTTCATGATCATAACATTGTTATTGTTGTAAAACGGCACTTTTTTGTCATAATCACACACACTTAACTTGTGGTAGTTGGGGAATGTGTAAAAAGTAGTGTTTTGATGTATATTTATCATTTTTCAACCTTTTCTAAGTTTTCTTGATGAGTTGGTGTGAGTCGCACATAGTTTTATGTTTAAACTTGTCATGTTCGCCCCTTTTCCTATATCCTAGGCTTAGACAAATCTTTGGTTTCAAAGGAAATCCATTGAGGCCAAAAGCACATGAGCGCGCCCTAAAGCCTTTATCAGGGATATTTTTTTGTTCATATGTGCACAATGCACCCTTCAAGAGCACAAAGCACACTCCTTAGTCCATCTTTCCCTTTCCTGGTTCGGAACTGTGCCCTTCAAAAACCAAGCCTTCCTTTGAGTGCACTCCTTTGACCTGAAGGAATGTGCCCTCCTTGGGAGCACTCCTTTGACCCGAAGGAATGTGCCCTCCTTGGGAGAACTCCTTTGACCCGAAGGGATGCACTCTCCTTGAGAGCACTCATTGAACCTGAAGGAATGCACCCTCCTTGAGAGCATTCCTTCGATCTAAAGGGATGTACCCTCCTTGATTTCTTGAGCACGTGAGCGCACTCTTAAGGTAGGAAGCTTCATCCTTCAGCCTTTAGGAGTGTGTCCTACGCTCTCTTTCTCTCCCTTGAGCACACATGCATTTGGGAATCTTGAATCCTTTCCTTTGTTTCCTTTCGTACTTGCGACATGTAGCCTACTTTGTTTGTCTCTTTCGCTTGAGCACATGAGTGCATGCCAAAGCCTCAAAGCATTTCTTCTTCAGCCCTTTAGCCTTTGAAAGTGCGCCCATGCACCTAGAAGCCCCCTTTTGTACCTCTCGAGTGCACTAAAAATGCATGAACGACAAATATGCATAAAACATGGTAGAATAGGATATTTTCTAGTTGATCGTTTCTTGTCATGAGTAATTGCAGACACATGTATTCTAGAAACATCATGGAAAGCATGCATGAGGAATATTGGGCAAAGAGAACAAACGAAGGAAGTTGCATGAAGAATGAAGAGCATACTCGAAACTATGATCAAATCACCCCAAAGACCGCATTGCATCAAAGACAATTTGGAGGGTGAGGACATAAACAATTGATGCTGCTTGAAGAAATGAAGACATAAGAGGAAGCCACGTCACCACTGGAGAAATTCCATGTCATCAGTCATTATTAATCCCAATCATCAAAGATAGTGACATGTCAAGTCTCATCACAATTATTGTAATCATTGTAAATAAAAATAAACGGAAGTCCAATAGTCATGTATGAACTAAAGAGTCATGGAAGTCCAAAATACATGTAATATCAAAAGTCATATGTAATTCCAAAAGTGAATTGGAATTCCAAAGGTTGTAGAAGTTCAAAGGTCACTAGAAGTTGGAAATTCAAGAGCCATGAGGACGTGAAAGGTCATTCCTTAAGTTATAAATAGATCCTCATTCCTCATGTAAAAGACTTTTAACCTTGGCTTCTCCCACAAGGTATTAGAGATATAAAGTTAGTACTTTTGGGGAGAAAGTGGTGGCTCTAATGCTCCACTATTGGAGCTAATGGTGTTCATTGTAGTTATGTATCTTGGGAATTTTTATTAATATTGAAGCCTTTTCAAGCCTACACATTTTCACGAATGGATTGTGAATATTTCTAAGCCTGTTATTTGAATGTTTATGGTTCATGTTTTCTTCCACTAGTACTGGAGTAATTGAACTATTTCAGTGACTTCGATGCTTCTTGTTGGAAACGTGTTGTTATGTTATAATGATCGTTGCATATTTGTGAACTATTTCGCTTGATGTTAGATGAGCCTTTCTCTTTCACGTGTGTCTGCATTAGGGTAGTACTATTAATTATCTTTTAGAGGCTCAATTTATTCTCCCTCCACAGTGAAAGAACCTAGATATATTTGAAATACACTTGCTCATTTGAAAGGATATTTGCACTTCTCTCTCTTGCTGGCAGCTAAACCAAGGCATATCTTAAGTTAGTGGAAACTGGGCACTATTCCGGATGGACCTCCTACACTAAACAATGTAAGGTCTAATTGGGACCTTATATCGGGGATATCCTCTGTATGTTGGCGGTTTCCAAAGCCACCAACATTTTGGCGCTAGAAGGATTTTCAAATGAAAAGTTGTGCCCGTTGAGTTTGTTTTATTCTCTTATATTTAATGGCTCTTTCCAAATCATAATCCCGAATTGTTTTTCTAACCTACCACTTGGTAAACTTTCAATCTCTGCAAAACTTGTTCATGCCTTGTCTCAAGTCAAATTTAGTGGTGAGGGTGGTATGTTTTTATCCAAACACATAAATGGTTTTCTTGTGTTTTGTAAAACTCATGAATTCGATGATGAAGATGTTATGTCTATTCTATTCACCCTCACTCTTGAAGACTTTGTTAATCAATGATGTCATACCTTACCATCTGACTCCATACATTATTTTCGTCAATTCCTCAGGGAGATTCATCAAGCTTTTGATAGGTATGATTATCGAGATGTTTACAAAAGAATAAATCATCTTAAAATGAATCCTAATGAATAAATTGAGGATTTTCTAATAGATTCATTCACTTATGTTGTGAGTTTCTTGGGGAAATTTTGGATTGGGATTTCCTTAAAAGGAAGTGCAAAAGTTTGGTTCAAATCTATTTACATGGTCAATCTAAACCCCCGGATGTTCTTGTTCCCCAACTTTCAGAAACCATGAGACACCTCAAATTCCAGAGGAGGAACCTACTATTCCTTTTGTTCGTTGTCATCCTTTTCTAGTACTAATTTGGGTGCCTCCTCATGATAATGTTGAAGTTGGGAAATCTAGAAATAAAATTCCTAATCCATCTTCCCAACCTTCTCCCAATTTCCATGATTAAGATCCAATGGAGGAAAATTTGGAATGGTTCATGAGCCCAAGGTGAATGTTAATCCCTCGATTTCTCAACATGGTATTGACACTCATAACTAGTCTTGAATGTGATATGGATTCCTGTCATCCTCTATCATATTTTTATCATAACCCCATGTCCCTTGATCCACTTGATCAATATCCTTCTATAGATTCTCTATTTTCCATTCTAAAAAGTGATCAAGGGCAAGGTAGTCATTTTTCACAAGTAGAGGAGCAAGAAGGTGAGGATTCTTTTGATCTTTCTTCTATTTTTAAAAACCCTCCATGTCAAGGTAATGTTCTTCCATCCTTGGCTGATTTTCAATTTAAGAATCTCGATGATAAATCAAATGGAATTTATTTGCCTTATCAATCTAAATACTTGGATAACATTCATTTTGTTGATTCTGACTCCATTATTGCATGTGATAATGGCTGCCCAAGTGCACCATTTGATCTTTCGGTTTCTCAAGAAGGTTTTGATTTGGAAGATTTAGACCTCAAATCAGATTTGTCCAAGAAGTTGTTCTCTTGGAAACTTCCTCTTCACCTCATGATCCCTTGTGTTCTACAATTTTTAATGCATCAACCTGTGAAGAAGATACTCCATGCTCTTCAAGTTCATCATCTAACGAGTTAGATTTTGAATTGACACAATATAGTGAGGTCATCCATGATGAAGAAGAAGGTAAGAAACTTATCTAGTATCCTTTCCATTCCTTATCATTTCCAATTTTTCATGAAGAAAATTCTTCTATCCAGGTTACTCATGAGATTTGTTTGATTTATCCATATTTAGATGTGCGATTAGGAGAATCTTTTGACTTGGGTAATCTGTTTGTAAAAAATGCAAAATTTGATCAAAACGGTGATGTAGATGGCTGCCATTTGGATAATAATGATCTTGTTAAAATTACTTATGGTAGTTGTCCTTACACCATGCATGATCTGATCCAATCTTCGATATCTCATTGTACAATATTGCAAAGTTCTAGGAATTATCAGGAAGTTGAGGCACTTCAACTTCCATTGATGGTTATGTCAGATTCTCGTGACTTTGGTAAGATCCTTGAGCTAAGTCAGATCTAGATTTTCTTGCACAATTATTTTCTTTGTATGGTTTTTCTGGATGTAAATCCCTTCTTGAAATATGTTTTTTATTTTGAATATGTCTCTTTCAAATTTCAAGATCTCGTTTCTAGTTTGATTGAATATTTTGTTTCAGTTAGCTCATCTTCATGCAAATCTCTTATATCAAACTCAAGTTCGGAATGTATACCATTCATGGATGAGGGAACCTGTGAAGTTGATAATTCTAAGGATTATATTTGGCTGAAGGATTCATACCTATCATATTCTTGTGAAAGTAATCAACTCCTAATCCTCTTTTGAATATTCCAATACTGATTATTTTATTCATGGCACCAAATATCCTCTTTAGTGTTAGTGAATGCTTGTGTTATTTTTTGAATCATTTTCCTCCTTTTCATCCACTACATCTCTAATGGTTTCAAGTGCTTGCCATATTGGCGTTCCTTTTTTAATGATTATAATGTCAGTTTGGGTTGTAGCCAGTCACAAGTAGATGGTTTTTCACTTAGCATATGAGGAAGATGATTTTGTCATTCAAATCATTTCTAAAGCTACTCAAACTAATCTATATTTATCGTCTCCTAGTCGATAATATTGTTCCTTAATCAACCCATTTGATCATGGTTCTTGTTTTAACAACTGTCATTCAATTGATCATTTTCCCACTATTGTATCTAATGATGGTTTTTTTACATCACCTGATCTTCATGGTTTATCATCTCAATATTGAGATACTTGTCAAGCAGTTGAGGCACTTTAGCTTCTGCTGATGGTTAGGTTAGGCCCTCACTATTTTGATAAGCTTTTTGCATATGATTAGATTCATTTTCCCTCACAAGATTCTCATCTTGTTTCCACACTTTTAATTGAAAATTATTTTCCCTAAGGATTTTGGGATTTCCAAGAGGAGTGTTTTAAACTTCATGATCCAATCTATCATCAATTAGAAGCATCTTACTTAGCAATCCCATTTGTTAAGAGCAAGTTCTGATCTTTCCTAATGTTTGCTAAGAAAGACAATATAGATGCAGGTGCTTTCACAAGAATTTTTTGAGGTTTGTTTGATTACTATTCTCATCAAAAAGGTAAGGTGGTAGGTTGGTTAAGGTTGGTTGTCATGACACATCCCTCTACATCTATAAAATACCTTTTATCCTTTGTGAAATATATTAAAGTTCTTATCTTTTGATTACGTCGGTTTTCAATTGCTCATATCTTTATGATTGCAGGTGAAGAGAAATTATGTTGGCTTCACTAGAAATATCATTACACTTAGCCCTGGCCTTTTAGCAAGTAAGGTTAGGAGTATGCTTAGTTGCATTTAGCTCCCCTTGCATTGCATCCACCTTCATTCCTTCTCTCCATCTAGTCTCTGCATCTGTTTTGTTTTTATATGATTTTTTTGGCTCCAGTCTCCATTTTGTCTGTCTCTTGTTTCTACTTCTGGTTTTTTATGTATTTTCTTTTGTGTTTGCATAATAATACATTGTGTGAAAAGGTGCATGGATCAAAAGGGACTTTGTCGTGGAATAAAAGATAAGTATGACAACCACAATACGTTGCTTTCTGTTGTTATCCTTCTTTGTTTGGGAAAATGCCATAAATTGAGCTAAGTCCAGATGGAAAATACGATTTGTCCAATAGGAGAACATTGAGGGAACCTATTATATCCAAGCCTATGCTAGTAGCTAAACTACTCGACTTGGTGTAAATCTACTTTTGTGTTAACACTTGCCTAATTTAGTAGAGAAGGGATAAGGGGAAAATCTTAAATGAGTAAACGAATATCAGAGGTCTTAAAATACTTCTCTAAAGGGGAAACCTCCTTTTCTCTCAATAAGTCGGGATCCCTCTTCCACATGTTGAAAATAATAAGTGCCAATGTATAGTTCTATTAAAATAATAAACAAAGGGTAATATAAGAGAAAGGATTCCTGTGCAGGGAGGTGGAGCAAGCGACTTCGCCAGGGTATGAATTAGGCTCGCTAGCAGCAAAGCAACCTTTGTGCTCCTGAAGTGACTCCCTTAGGGTACTATATAGTCTTGTTGACAGCAAAGCAAAACTAGAGATGAAAACTCATACTCTGAATATCAGAAACTAATTGTGCACATTACTCTTTCCTAGATTGAAACAATTGTGATACGATGTATCTTTTTGTGTGTGTTCAACCAAGTAGAGGAAAGTGTGATGTTATGTATAAAACTTGGTCGAAAGGGGGAAATCGAGGCAATCAATACTTCTTAAATGTTTGACCCTTAGCCAAAAGATATTCTCAGACAGAGAAGCTGAAGTCCGCCCAGTGTGTCGCCAAGTGTTATTGCTGCTACAACACCCTCCAAAATTTCACTACATACAGATTTTAGAGCCTACTATCACCATTGTATCTAATGCGTTACTTGATACTCAAATGTCGTCTCATATTATTCTATGATTTCCAGTTATCCTTGAATTATCTCAAGTTTCTTCGCATTTATTAGAACATCTTTAGGTTCATTTCATGGTCATGACATATTTGTTGTTGTAAAATGAATCTTTTGGGCTGCAATCACACACACTTCACTTGTGGTACTTGGGGAGTGTGTACAAAGTAGTTTTTTGATGCATATATATCATTGTTCAAGCATGTCTAAGTTTTCTCGATGAGTTGGTATGATTCACACATGGTTTTATGTTTAAACTCATTGTGTTCGTTCCTTTTCCTATATCCCAGCCTTAGACAAATATTTGGTTTCCAAGCAAACCCATTGATGCCAAGAGCACATGAGTTCATCCTGAAGCCTTGATCAAGGATCATTCGTTTTTCATAAGTGCGCAATGCACCCCCTAAGAGCACAAAATGTACTCCTTAATGCATCTTTCCCCTTCCTGGTTTTGAATTGTGCCCTTCAAAAAACATACCTTCCTTTAAGTGCACTCCTTCGACCCGAAGGTATGCGCCCTCCTTGGGAGAACTCCTTCGACCCAAAGGGATGTGCACTCTTTGAGAGCACTCTTTCGATCCAAAGGAATGCGCCCTCCTTGAGAGCACTTCGTTGACCCGAAGGAATGCACCCTCCTTTGTTCCTTGAGTGCATGAGTAGCCTCTGAAGGCACGAAGCCTCATCCTTCAACCTTCAAGAATGTTCCCTACGCCTTCTTTCTCTCCCTTCAGAGCACTCCTTCGACTTGAAGGGATGCTCCCTCCTTGGTTTTCGAGCACATGAGTGCCCTCTGAAGGCACGAAGCCTCATCCTTCAACCTTCAAGAGTGCGCCCTGCACCCTCTTTCTCTCCCTTGAGCGCATAATTCAATTGGGAACCTTGAAATCTTCCCCTTCATCCTTCATATTTGCGACATGTGCCCTAC
Organism: Pinus taeda; assembly: GCA_000404065.3. NCBI lineage: Eukaryota > Viridiplantae > Streptophyta > Pinopsida > Pinales > Pinaceae > Pinus > Pinus taeda. The sequence goes on from APFE031146552.1 coordinate 204,384, forward strand.
CTTGACTGTCTCTTTCTCTTGAGCACATGAGTGCATGCTGAAGCCCTAAAGGCTTTCCTCTTTAGCCCTTCAACCTTTCAAGGTACGCCCATGCACCTAGAATCCCCTTTTGTCCCTCTCGAGCACATTGAAAAGGCATGAATAGAAAATATGCATAAAACATGGTAGAATAGGAGATTTTTAGGCTAATCATTGCTTGTCATGAGTGATTACAAATGTAGGTATTTCAGAAACTTCATGGAAAACACGCAGGAGGAAGATTGGGAAAAGAGAACAAGCGAAGGAAGTTGCATGAACAATGGAGAGCACACTTGAAACTTTATGTTCAAGGAACCAAAAATACTCCATTACATCAAAGACCATTTGGAGGGTAAGGACATCAACGATTGAAGATTCTTGAAGAAATGAAGATACAAGTGGAAACCATGTCACCACTGGAGAAAGTCCATGTCATCAGTCATCAAAGATAGTGACATGTCAAGTCTCATCACATGATGATGTGGAAGTCATGAAGTATTATTGTAATCTTTGTAAACAAAAATAAGTGAAAGTACAAGAGTAATGTATGAACTAAATAGTCACGAAAGTCCAAAAGACATGTAATATCAAAAGTCATATGTAATTCCAAAAGTCATTTGTAATTCCAAAAGTCATTTGTAATTCCAAAGGTTGTAGAAGTCCAAAGGTCACTAGAAGTTGGAAAGTCAAGAATCATGAGGATGTGAAAGGTCATTCCTCTAGTTATAGTTAGATCCTCATTCCTTTGGTAAAGGAGTTTTAACCTTGGCTTCTCCCACTAGGCATTAGAGAGACATAGTTATACTTTTGGGGAGCAAGTAGTGGCTCTAGTGCTCCACTTTTGGTGCTAGTGGTGTTCATTGTATTTATGTATCTTGGGACTTTTTCTTAACATTGAAGCCTTTTAAGGACAATATGTTTTCATGCATGGATTTTGAATATTTCTAAGACTATTCTTTGAATTTTTATGGTTGATGTTTTCTTCCACCAGTACTGGAGCAATTGAACTATTTCGGTGCTTCTTGTTGGAAGTGTGTTGTCATGTTATAATGTTTGTCGAATCTTTGTGAATTATTTCAGTTGATGTTAGACAAGCCATTATCTTTCACGTGTGTCTCCATTAGCGTAGTAGTATTACTTCTCTTTTAGAGGCTCACTTTATTCTCCCTCCATAGTGAAATAACCTAGATACATCTGCAATCAGATATTCACAAGGTGTTCAAGACCAAAATTGTTCCTTTTTGACACCTTAAACTCCATTCTCTTCCTTTTTGACCATAATAATTCCAATTAAGTGTCAGCTTGCAAGATTATTGGAAGAAACATGTATCTAATCATCTTTTATTCATAGTTTCACTATTATTTGATGTAATATTTGTACAAGCTATTAGATTACATCAATTATGCAGCTAATAATTGATTCTGCATCTTACTTGAAGAATCTACAAGTTCTAAAACATCAGTTGAGGAACGAAGCATATGAATAGGTTGTTGGAAACTAGCACAATTATATCCATCTACTCCTCTGATTTGGAAAAGTGATAAGATGAGATGGTCAACGTGCAAGTCAACCTAGTGGAAAATACCGAAGACAAATCAGGTGAGCGAGAAGATCCTGGATTGATGTTGATATTTTGCCTCATGATTTTCTTTTTCGATAGAAAACCATGAATAATTGTTATCTCATTTAAGTAATGTTATTTTAAGATGACCAGTTAAGAAGGATAGGATTAGAAATCTCCAAACAATTTAACAAAGGAGGTTATAAAACCTACCTCTTGGCACGATGATAATGTGATTGGTTATTATTTTTAAAAATCTTTGCAATTGATTAATTAAGCTCTTGAATCCACTGTGTCGTGCATACAAATGTGTGTTTAACCTTTGTTGATATCTACATACCTACACTCACGGGAGGTCCCCCTGGGAGTTGTAAGGTTTCATTTTTATTTGAGGTTTCTGGTTCATAGGATTAAGTTATCATAGTGAATATAATTTTGATTTGTAGAGAAGCGTTAGTGATAGTCAAGATAGAATTTGTTGTAGATTTCATAACATAATTTGTTGTATAGAGTTTCTTTCATAAATCTAATATCGTTGTGTGAATGGTGAAGACAATAATCAAAGGGACTTATTATGCACATGTAAATTGATCATTTGATTTGGAATTTGCAATTACTTCAAGGTTTTATTTATGATAGTGTGAAGAATATTTTAATTTTGTTGATGTGATATTTATTTCTGCAATTTAAGATTAACTTTCTTTTCGACAAGTGTGAAGAGGATTTAGATTTGATTTTTCTACTTACTTATGCACTTCAGTTTAGCTTTACTTCTCTCAGTGTGATAATTTCCTTTTCTGCAAGAGTGACAATGTTTTTACTTTGAGTGATTCTTAGATAAAACATTAGCATGAAAATATCCTAACTCAATTTGAAAATTACTCACATAATAAAGAATCCTAGCACAAATTGTGCACATATACTTCATCAGTTTATGATTCCTGGCCGATAATTTATGAAGTAATTTAAGATCAATTAAATTACCAAAAAATTTTGACGCCATTTCCAGGGAAGTGTATATAGGATTTATTTTTTAGGAGTATTTAAAAAAAATTATAAAGATATATTTAAGTATAGGGAAAGAGATTCTAGGGGTAGGTTTATAAGTAGAGGTAGGAGTTGAATTCTAACATTACCACTCACCCCACCACGACCTCGTAGTGTCACACCACCCACCGAAACTCATATTCCATCATCATTTGCAGGTATACATAGACTTCCTGAGGAACAGAGATCTAAAATCCAACCGAAATATTCACCGACTTCCTCTATTGAAGCCATAGTAGACAACCCTACATCCCCAACAAAAGGAGTAATATATCTATCCTCAACTAGAGAACAACTTCTAGGACAAGAATTGGAAATCCCTAGTGAAGAGGAAGAATAAACTTATTTTATTCCATTGGTAGAAGAACTAGAAGAGGAGCTAAAAAATCTAATTGAAGAACCCTATTTTAGCTTTGAAGAATCTATAATGGCAGGGAAAGGAGAAGGAGAAGGAGAAGTAAATAATATAAATGGTGAATTTAGGATTGGAGGTGGAAGAGGTAGAGGAGGAAATAGAGGAGGAGGTGGAGGAAGAGGTGGTAGAGGAGATCCAGAACATTTTGGGTTTCCCATATTAGATGAAGATACCACAGTACAATGAAGAATATCTCACCCTCCATCCTCCCCAATTTCCATGGAGTAAGTCATGAGGAGCCTGAAACATTTCTTTTTGAGTTTGAATTCTTGTGTAGATCTTATGACTACTTGTTTCATTATCACAAATTGAAATTGCTTCTAGCCACTCTTAAAGACGAAGCACTTAAATGGTTTATGGGATTAGGAACATATACCATAAGAACATGGGAAGAAATGAAAAATGTGTTCTTAGATAAATACAAAGATTATTGTATGCCTCATAACCTTAAAGAAGAAGTATTTAAAATGATGCAAAAAGAGGATGAAAATCTTGAATATTTTGTTCAAATATTAGCTTATAATGTTAAAAAGGCTAAGATGCATAATCTAGATGAAGAAACTCTAAAAGATATTTTGCTAAAATCCATTAGAGATGAGTGGGTATATATTCTCAATTTAATGGGAAAAGGGGATATTTTTCGGTTATCATTTAGATAAATTTGTGAACTGTGTACACACATTTCAAGAGGAAAGGCTAGAATCGAGAAAAATCCAAGAGATCCTATTATGTCTAGGATTAATAAATATGCAATTGGGACAATAAGTAGAGAAATAATAGGAAAATTTCTTGACAACTTCAAAACAAATATCTTAGGGAGTATTAGTGAAAAAATAGATACCCTTAAGATTCAAAACAAGAAAAAGGTTGGAACTACTGCATTATCAATTTTTTGTCATAAATGCAAAAAGAAACATGATCTAAGAGAATGTCCTCTTGATAGTGTGGAAATATGTGCTATCTATGCAAAAAGTCATATCACAAAAGAATGCCCTTTAATTCCTAAACTTAAAGCAGTCTTCCAAAATGGAGTTGAAGCAAGTCAAATTGAGTCACCATGTTTTATTGGTAAAATATCATGGCCACCACAATATACGAATATGGCACAAGGCCTTAATTCTCAATACCAATCATATGCACAATCTTAGAATAGTTGGAATACTCTAATGCCTTGGCAAAATTTTCCGCCTTAAAATCCATTAACGACACAAGGTTGGCAGTATCCTCCTAGGAATCTTCACTTAATCAATTTCAATAGCCATTTATTCCATATCAACCTCCATATTATCCTCCTTAATCAAACTCTTTTCCACAATTTCAAAATAAAACTCAAACTTCTAATCAACCACTTCAATTACCATCGACATCATACCACCAAAAAACCAATCAACTATCTGCTCAGCCACTTCCAAATCCGAATAATAAAAATTCACAACATGTTTAGAATATAGAAGGTCAAAATTTCCAAGCTTTCATGATAAATCCATTAGATCTAAACAATGTCCAACTTAGATGTAGTTGAGTTTTCGAAAAGAAGTTACCATCTATTGTTATTCAAGAATCTGGAGAGGATGAACCCCTTGAAAAAGAAACATCTCTTAATCAAGAATAAATTCCTCAGGAAGAGAGAACCCCTATACATGATACCTCAATAAACTCAAATCCCATTGTAGAACAACTTTTTGTTTCTGTTCAAAATCCACCCTTTCCAGAAAGGATTAAAATTGACAAAGGAATAGAAAAACAAACTGTGTTGCCTGAATATGATATGTTAGATGAATTGAAGAATGTTTGCATCAAAATTCCTTTGTTACAAGCTATAAGGGAAATACAAATATTTGCAAAGACAATCAAGTAGTGGAACATTAAAAAACCAGGAAGGAAAAGAAAAGAAGTTAAAGATTGTAGATATTATGATGGGAAAAGCAATAGTCCAGAAATATCCAGATCTAGGTATTCCCATTGTAAAAACACACATTAATGGTGTCGAGGCTCCAAATAAATTGATCGATTTAGGAGAAACTATCAATATCATGAGTAAACAAACTATGGATCAATTAAAACTTTCTAATATTCAATACACACCAACATTATTGCAGTTAGCAGATAGATTTTTTCTTAAACCAAATGGTGTATTAGAAGATGTATCTGTCTCCTTAGATTTTTGGGAATAACTTGTTTATTTAATGATTTTAAATCCCAAGAATAATTTAGGAGGAGACCCATTGATTCTAGGTAGACCAAGGTTAGCTACAACCGATACTTTTATAAGTTGTAGATCTAGTGATATGTTTATCTCTGATGGAAACTCTACTATTAAATTCACACTACATCCTCCTACAAAAACAACAATAGAAGTAGAAAGTGAATTTTGGATAGATGATGATCATAAAGATTTTGATATACAACCAATATTTTCTACTTCGAAATAGATGAAGAAGATCAAATTTTAAATTTAATGAATAATAATGATTCTTCCTCATATTGGTAACAAGACCAAAATTTTCAAGAACAATACAATGTTGAATATTTATCATCTCATCAAATGACTTTACATTATATGGAAAAAATTGGCAATTCTTTAATAGAAATCTTTCCAGGAAAAACTTTGAACATTAATGATAATCTGAAGAATCCGAAAAGAAAGAATTGATAAAGATGTTACAAGAACATTCCTTTGCTTATGCATGGGAATACATTGATATGAAAGGAATTGATCCTAATACTTGTATGCATCATATCTATATTGAAGAAAATGTCAGACCAGTTCGACAACCCCAAAGGAGGATGAATCCAAACCTAGGGAAATTGTTAAAGAGGAGTTACAAAAATTGTTGAATGTGAATTTCATTTACCCAATATTAGATAGTCAGTGAGTCTCACCATTAGTTGTTGTTCCAAAGAAAAATGGGAAAGGGAGAGTATGCATCGATTATAGGGAATTGAATAAAGATACCTTGAAATATCATTTTCCACTTCCCTTTATAGATCAAGTCCTTGATACATTGGCAGGGAAAAAATATTTTTCATTCTTGAATGGTTTTAGTGGAAATAACCAAATCCAGGTAGCTCTAGAGGATCAAGACAAAACAACTTTTACCTATCCATGGGGAACTTATTCTTATCGAGCACTTCCTTTTGGATTATGTAATGCACTTGCAACATTCCAAAGGGCAGTTCTAGGCATTTTTTCTAACCTAATTCATGATTGTGTGGAAGTTTAAATGGACGATTTTACTATCTTTGGTAATTCTTTCGAGAAAGCTCTTGAAAATTTAGAAAAAAGTTCTCATTATATGTAAAGAAACAAATCTCTTATTAAGCCATGAAAAATGTTTTATGATGTTCACCGAGGGAATTCTTTTAGGCCACCATGTTTCAGGAGATGGAATTAAAGTGGATGCATCCAAAGTAGACGTTATTTCCAAATTATCAATTCCTACTTGTCAAAGAGATGTTAGAAGTTTTCATGGTTTTACTGGTTATTACAAAAGATTCATAAAAAATTTCACAAACATAGCCTCTCCAATTTTCAAATTACTTACAAAAGACTGTGAATTCATTTGGAATTATGATTTCCAAAAACCTTTGGAAACATTGAAAGAAAATATTTCCGAAGCACTCATATTGAGAGGACCAAATTGGAGTCATCCATTTCACATTTCAACGAATGCTTTAGATACAACTTTAGGAGCTATATTGGGACAAAAATATTTGAATCCTTATGCCATTTATTACATAAAGAAAATTGAATCTTGCAAAGTTGAATTATACTGTAACAGAAAATGAGTTTTTAGCTGTTGTACATGCCATTAATAAGTTTGGACATTATATCACTAGACATAAAATTTTTGTTCACACAGATCACTCTGAAAATAGATATTTAATGAATAAATCAATTACTAATGGTGGAGTTACAAGTTGGCTATTATTATTACAAGGATTCAATATTAATATTTTGAATAGGCCTAGAAAGGAGAATACAGTTGCTAATTTTATATCTAGAATCCAAAATGATAATAAGGATGTTCTTGTAAAAGATAATTTTGCTAATAAACATATTTTTACAGTATCTATTAAATCTCTTTGGTTTGCATATATTGTTGACTATTTTAACACAGGAAAGTTACCGTCATATTTGTCTTCTTTGGAGAAAAGGAAAGTTATTCAAACCAGTGCATATTATTCATGGATAAATGGAGAATTGTGCAAAACAAAGCCTAATTTAATCATTCAAACTTTTGTCAATGAAGATGAAGTACCCGAAATATTAAAGGTTTGTCACGATGAACCATGTGGAGGACACTTTGCTGATAAAAAGATTTCCTATAAAATCCTTCTCTTAGGATATTATTGGCCTTCTCTTTTTAAAGGTGCTAGAGAATATGTTTAGAGATGTGATAGTTGTCAGAGAATGGGAAAGTCCGTTCCTTCAGATGAAATTCCTTTACAACCTCAGGTACGTATTGAACCTTTTGAACAAATGGGCTCTGGATTTTTTTGGTCCAATTAATCCACCATCAAGACAAAAAAGGTAATTTTTTGTTTGTACAGATTATGTCACAAAATGGGTAGAAGCTAAATCACTTCCTTTTGCTACTGAAAATGTTGTAGTTTCATTTCTTTTTGAGGATATTTTCACTCATTTTGGTGTCCTAAGGGACATTGTGATAGATCAAGGTACTCAATTTACATCCAAGTTGGTGCAAAATATAATGGAGGAATACAAAAAATCAAACATCGGAAATCCATTCCGTATAATCCACAAGAAAATGGGAAAGTTGAAGCTACTAATAAACTACTTGAAACAATTCGTACCAAAACTGTACATCTGTATAGAAGGGATTGGGTAGAAAAGTTTCCAGAAGCTTTATGGGCATATCATACTTCATGGAAAAACACAACATGACATAATCCTTATGAACTTGTTTATGGGAAGCAAGTCTTTTTTTCTATTGAGTTACAAATAAAGACTTTCAAAACAACAGACAAATTGGGTCTTGATCTATCAGAAGCCCAAAAACAAAGAATAGAGAAATTGAATGAACTTGATGAGATACGAAAATATGCTATTCACATAACCAACATAGTTCAACAACAAAGATCTTGATGGCATGATAATTTATCAAAGATAGGAAGTTCCAGCCAGGTGATTAGGCATTACTTTTATATTTTAAATTTAAATATTTTTAAGGAAAATTTCAAACTCATTGGCTCAGTTCTTATGAGATTTAAAATTTCTTTGATAATGGCGCAATCACAATTAAAACCATTGGTGAAGAAAAAGTAACTTTTCTTATAAATGGTCATAAATTACAAATATATCATAAACCATTGACAAAGGAAGAGTTCATAAGAAATATGAAAGATAATCTTGATTTGATTTTGGTTAGGGAAGATTATTCTTCCTCTTCAACTTAGCATTCTACTTTCTTTAAAAAAAACAAAATGTATAAACATGAAAACCAACATTGTTGGCATGTTTATACATAAAATGTAAGTTAAAAACCAAGAATTATTGGTAGCCTATATTTTCTTTTAATTTCTCTAGTTTTGTCTCATTTCTTTTATTCCTCTTTTGCAAAAATAAAACAGCTATATAATTGTCAATAATTTGCAGCTCTCATGAAATTCCGCAACTCACCTGACAAATTACAACCAGAGCAACCTGAATGGAGATAATAGGCAGAGCAACCTAAGCAACCTACAAAGAACAAAGTAGTAAGGAAAAATGAAATGTATGTAAATATTAGTCACATATTAAAAAAAATGAATTATGATATAAATAGATGATTATTTTTAAACTAATAACCATTTCCTCCACCATATTATGCAATGATTACCCTTGTTATGACACAATATTGGTTTTCACAATTCAATTCATGAATTTTTGGTAACCATGTATTATCACAAGATGTGAATATCATTAAAACCTTGCCATCATTTGAATTTATTACACTTCATCCATATATCATCCCACTTCTTCCGTATTCCATTTCATTTTCTTCGCATCATATCCCATTTCCTTAAACTATGTTTTGTTTTTCTTTGCTGAAAAAATCTCAACTACTACCCAAATCGCGTCTTTGCTACACTCCATAATCCTATCAAAACGAGAAATTAAGGACTGAAACTTCCTCAACATGGGAGTTATTATGCGTTCTAACTCGAATGGGACCGAGTTTCTTGAAGCCCACCCACAGGCAAAGCAGCAATTGCAACATGCACAATGGTTAAGATTCTCTGAGAAGTTTGATGGCTATGACAAGGAGGTCACAAAGTCATTTGTTCAGGCCTACGATGGGATAGAAGCAGAAATTGGAGATATCAAGTTGGTCTTGATAGAGTCGTTTATGGCAGAAGCCACAAGATTACCAAGAAATGAGGAAAGTTGGTTTAAAATCCAGAAAATCAAAGAAAAGGACTAGGAAATATTCCTTAAAAGCCCAAGTCTGGACATCATTTTAAGGAAGGAATTCTAGTAACAATTTTAAAAAGTAAATGGAGAAATTTATTGTTAATCATTCATAAGTTTATAACCTATGAGGGTAGGTTTGGGAATATGTTCTTCTATCATGTTCGGTTGATGATGCATTTTATTGATGACAATGAAATCAATTTGCCATATTTCCTGCTCTGTATTTTAATAAAAATGGTCACTAATATCCAAAGGAAAATACAATTTATTAAAAGTGCTTTGTATCATCACGGGTTAGTAAATTTTTTTATTGCAGCTCATTTGAGGAGTAAAGGGAATAAATTGGAGGTTTTTTTGGTTCTAAATCATTTTAAAGAAGCTCAGTAAGATGAACCCAGTTCCAAAATAAGAAGAAGATGATGAAAATTTCCTCAAACCCTAAGCTTCAAAAAGAAGATTTAATTGCACAGGAAATACCACAAGATGAGCAGATACAAAAATATTTTGACGATGAAACCCCTCTTGCAAATGTTTTAGAGAGTCATAGAAAGAAGAAATCTGTCAGTACAATTGAAGTCCCATCAAAAGAAGGAACAAAGCAAGACAATATTAGCAAGAAAAAGCATGCTATCACTGCTGGAAAACCATCAAGAAGAAGTGCATGACTTATGAAATTGGTCATTAAATAGTCTCCATGTTCTATTGATTTAGAAGAAGAAGAAGTAGAGAGAATACCATCACCAATTTCAAGTCCAACAAGAAAGACCCCGTAAATTGACCCTGTTCAACAACAAATCTATGATTACATAGAATCTCTTGAACATAAATCCCAAGGAAAAGATGTTGATTTATCCTCAAATCAAGAAAAAAATTCTAAGTGAAGAAGTTCGTTTCAGCCCTTTAGAAGAATCTAGAATTGAAAATGCTCTTAAACAATAAATTTATGAAGTATAAGTGTTAAACAAGTATCTGAAGTAGGAACATGAAGTAATAAAGGTGCAAAATGACATTCAAAGGATTCAAAATGATAATATTCTCCTACATATTTGCCACTAGTACAAGAAAAACAAGAAGTTAAAGGTTAAAAATAAACTTCTTAAGAGTAAAATCAGGAGTTTGCAATGTAGGATTTTAATGAAGAAATTAAGGATGGAAACCAGAACTAGAAAAACAGAGAATACTAATTTAGATACTCTTGCTCTAGCCTCGGAGGTAGCTCAGTGACAGAGTGGGTCACAAAAGTTTGAAATTTTGTGCATGAGGACATGCAATATCTTCTGTGTGGGGGAATGATGAAGACCGAAATTGTTCCTTTTGACACCTTCCTTAAACTCCATGCTCTTCATTTCTGACCATAATAATTCCAATTAAGTGTCAGCTTGCAAGGTTATTGGAAAAACAATTAGTTAATCATCTTTTATTCATAGTCTCATTGTTTCTTTATTATTTGATTTAATATTTTCATAAGCTACCTAATTGCACCACTTCTGCAGCTAATAATCAATTCTACAGCTTACTTGAAGAATCTACAGGTTTTGAAACATCAGTTGAGGAACGAAGCATATGAACAGGTAGCTGAAAACTAGCACAATGATATCCACATATTCCTCTAATCTAGAAAAGTGATAAGGATGTTGTATGAGATGGTCAACATGGAAGTCAACCCAACGAAAAAGACCGAAGACAAATTAGGGGAGTGAGAAGATCGTGGATTGAAGCTGATATTTTGCCTCATGATTTTCTTCTTTGATAACAAATCATGAAGAATCATTATCTCATTTAAGTACTATTATGTTAAGATGATCAATTCAGCACGATAGACTTCGAAATCTCTAAACAAATTAACAGAGGAGGTTATAAAACCCGCCTCTCGACACGATGACAATGTGATTGGTTATTATTTTTAAAACTCTTTGCAATCAATTAATTAAGCTCTTGATTCCACTGTGTTGTTCGTACAAATGCATGGTTAAAATTTGTTGATATCTACATACCTACACTCACGTGAGGGCCTCTTGAGAGCTGTAAGGTTTAATTTTTATTTGAGATTCATGTTTCATAGGATTAAGTTATCACAGTGAATATAATTTTGATATTTAGAGAAGTGTTAATGATAGTCAAGATAGAATTTTATGTAGATTTTATAACAAAATTTGTTGTATAGAGTTTCTTTCATAAATTTAATCTCGTTGTGTGAATGGTGAAGAAAATAATCAAAGGGATTTATTATCCATATGTAAATTGCTCATTTGATTTGGAATTTTCAATTAGTTCAAGGTTTGATTTTTGATAGTGTGAAGAAGATTTTAATTTTGTTGGTGTGATATTTATTTTTGCAATTTAAGATTAGCTTTCTTTTCTGCAAGTGTGAAGAGAATTTAGATTTGATTTTTCTATTTACTTCTATACTTCAGTTTAGATTTATTTCTATCAGTGTGTTACTTTACTTTCCTGCAAGAGTGACAATGTTTTTACGTTGAGTGATTCTTAGATAAAACATGTGCATGAAAACATCCTAATTCAATTTGAAAATTACTCACATAATAAAGTATCTTAACACAAATTGTCCACATACACTTCATCAATTTACAAGTTCGGGTCGATAATTTATGAAGTAATTTAAGATCAATTAAATTACCAAACACAAGGTACACACGCTTGATCATTCAAAAGGACATTTGCGCTTCTCTCTCTTGCTGACAGCTAAAGCCAACACATATATTTAAGTTAACGATAACCAAGTTGTATTCCAGTGGGACCCCTACACCAAATGGTGTAAGGTCTAATTGGGACCTTATATCATGGAGATCCCCTGTATGTTGGTGGTTTCGAGCGCCATTAACACAAACTTAATGAGATGATTTCAAATAAATTATGCATGTGATAACATGTAGAAGACACAAGAAAAGAAGTAGAATACCTATCCTAGAAGAAGGTTTACTACACTGAAGGATAACCCATCATTAAGCTCTCTTTGGGATTTCTCTTGTATACTTCATCGTCTTGATAAAGGAAGGAAGCAAAAAAAATAGGGATCATAATTCACTCTTTGAAGTTGTTTGAAAGAGCTCTTTGTTGAAGACATCCTAGAAAACATCTAATGCATTTTTGAAGTCTCCTTGGAGGTCTTGAAAACTTCAAGATAGTAGGAGACATAATCTAGAAGAAGGACCCTTGGTTGACAAGTAGCATACTATTTTATATGTTTCAATCTATAGATAACATGGATTCATTTTTCAAGGAGAGAAACAAACTTGTTGGATCAAGAAATTTCCTAGCATGGAAGAAAAAATTGAATTTGAGCTCACAGAAAATGAGATCATGGAGTATGTTCTTGGTGAAGTTATTGAACGAAGCAAAGATGAGACTCAAGAACTAGAAACGTACAAGAAATGGGAAGTAATAGCACAAATAATCATTGTGGAGTCAATAAAAGATCATCTTGTTCCTTTTGTTACTAATTTGAAGACATCAAAGGATATGTATGATAAGTTGGTAAATTTGTACTCTATAAGTACATCAAGTCAAAATGTTTCTTTGAGAGATCAACTATATATAATAATCAAATCCAAGGATGAAGACATGGCCACCTATTTGATGAAGATATCTCAAATAAGGGATCAATTGCAAGGGCTTGGGGAGACTATTTCTAATTTTGAAATGACTCTTTGTGTATTGAATGCTTTGCCACCTGATTGGAGTAGTTTTGGAACTAACATCTACTCAAATAAGGATACTACACCATTTGATGAATTATGGGCTCACTGTATCTTGGGAGAATCTAGGATCAAGGAAAATGATGATACTGAATCAAATGAAAGATCTCAAGCCTTCATTGCAAGAACCAAGAAGTTGAAGAAAGGGAAGTTTGGAAAATCCAAGAAGAAGACAAACATGTCCAAGATTCATTGCTTTGAATGTAATGGATATGGACACTACAAAAAGGATTGTCCAAACATCAAATTGAACAACGAAAGGAAGGAAAGAAGTGAGGTTCACATAGCTGAAGAAAGGAGAGAATCTAAGAAGCTGAAAGGAGAAGATCGCAAGGATCTTATTATTGAAAGAAGTCTCATCTATGTTAGGTTCTTTTGGAATTTTATTTATTTATTTTATTTGAGTAGAAAGTAGAGTAGCATACATTATCGTATACTCTAGAAGAGTCTGGGTTTTGTAAAAATCATTGCATCTTATATAGAAGCACATGATAGTAGAAAGATTAGAATCTACTTGTTTAATTTTCTTTGGGAAAGATCATCTAGTTTAAAGAAAGTAAAAAGTTTGGAACCATGTTGCATATCATAGTTCATCCAAGTGTTTTTTAACATCATGTTAGAGGTAGTCATTTTGCAAAGAAGGATTCTCAAGATCCTATGAGAATCATCATTATGGAAGATTATTGGAAATAGCATTATGACTATTGTATATGTTCCTTCTAGTTTGGAAACATTATAATGATGAGAGAATGCTAATGGTTAAATTATAGTATGAAAGACATAATGAAAGACTTTCTCTTCTAGGAAAAGGAAACCTATCCTTGACATGTATAAGAAGCAAGCTTGATCAAAGGATAGCTATATGATTATATGAAAGCAAATGTATGCATATTCGAAGTCATTCTTCCCTAGTACATGGTTCACATTTATAAGAAGCATGAAGGAAGAGGTAGTTATAAATATGTGCTTGGTAAGTCTTCCAAAAGACGAAATTTGACATGCTTTGGAAATAATGAAGAATCAAGACTCTCTCAAGATTGCATATGAATATATTGATCAACATTAAGTATGGTATCCGAATGAATGAAAGGGAGTTAACAATGACAACTTCAAGGAAAATATTGTAGCTTGGTAATAAAGTCTCAATCCATTGGTACTCTAATTATTGTACGAAGAAATATTCATATGGAGATGGATCATGCAAAAGGATATTGATATCAAAGGACTAAATTAAGATGATACTTTGATAAGAAGGGCCATCATGACAAGGAAGTCTGATATTTAACTTTTAATATTGGTTATCTAGTTAACATATTGTTTTTCTACCTTGGAAGATATTGCAAGAATGCATGATAATAGTTGACGACAAGTTCAATTGTGGATGTTGAAGTCAATACACATATGAATTGAGTATATGGTCTTGAAAATCCTTGGAAGGTGTTCATATCATCACTTTGGGATTGGGAGGCAATACTATAAGAAGATAACCATGACATGTTTATCAACAAAAATCACTTTCATGATTAAAGGGAGCTATGACTAGATTGATGTTTGACAAGGTTCGACAAAATGCCTTCATTGATGATGATTAAAGGAAAGTGATGTGAAAGATTGATGGCCTGATCCCTGTCACAAGATTGAAGGAAGAAATTGGCTCCATGATACCTCGAGGGGAAAAAATCTCGATATAATGAGATGGGAAGGAAAGAGGGAGTCATGAAACTATCTCCATGAAGAACTAATAGCTAATACATTTATGAAGACAAGCTATAAGGATTATAGTTTTTACTTCCCAAATTGGGAGGAAGTTAGGGATATCCTCTATATTTAAGAGGGATTAAAGGAGTCTTCATAAACAAGAGAAAGGATATATTCCCTAATCAAGAGGGAATAGAGATCTACTCTCTGGTTGAGGAGGAGTGATGTTGAACATCACATTTGTATTATCTCCTTCATGTGTCATGCACTTAACTAGGTATAATAGCCATAAGTCTAAGTGAAGGCCATGGAAAGATAATGGTGGATGGAGGATTGGATAAGCATATGTGACTTCCTTGAGGATAGTAAATCTAAGATACGAAGTGGACCGATACTCTTTGAGGATTGGATAGGTATCCAAGACAAGAGTGCTCGAAGAAGACTGATATTCTTTGAGGATTGGGAATCCAAGATAAGAAAAATCCTAAAAGGATGTACCTAGTGAACATCCAGATGGGGTATGTGCCTTGTAGGTAGTGTTTATCACATAAAGACTCCTAGCATGATTCTCTTGGATATGAAAGAGCTTGTCAAAGTTAAGGCCTTACTATGTTGATAATGTTGGTCATAATGTTGATGCTTTAATATGGCTTATAAATCTGACTCTTCTTATGAGAACTCTTCAGTGTGAGAATGATATTGTACTAGGTGTACAATTATGAATACCTTCCTAGTTAAGAGGGAGTATTGGAAAATGTAACTAGTTTCGGTCTTCATAATTGTTATCGTACTCATGTCAATATGTATATATTATGTAACAAACAAAAGAATAAATAAAATTTATTATTTTAGAGCATGGCGTTCATGCTTCTTATTGATGATGTTCTAGGTAAAAGCACGATTCTTCAAGCTTTTAGGGTTTTTTAGGTTATATGATTAATTGTCATGAGTCAAGAGAGTCAAAATCATGATTATAAGGCCTTTTTGGGAAATATGTACCTTGTAAAATAATTTATTTTGAGTCAAAGAACTCAAAATAAGCCTCCTAGCACAAGTCGGCCCAACCAGTGCAAGTCGACGCATAAAGGGGTATTCGACCCACCCAAAATAGTATAAATAGAAGTTGTTCGACCTCATTTTCTCACCAATTTGATCTGCAATCAAGGATCCCAACTTGAAGTGCAAAATTCAAGAAGAAGGTCAATGAAAGCAAGAAAGAAAGAAGCATAAGCTAGAAGGAAGGAAAATTGAAAGTTTGGTCAAGGTTTGCCCTCATTTTCTCTCACACATGTGAGGATACTAAGCTGCTGCAGGGGCTGAAGTTACAGAGCAAATGCAAGTCCTAAATCTTGTTGCTAGGGGCCAAAATTATGAGTTTGGTTTAGTTCTAGAAGGGATTGCCTCTTGTTGACTTGGTTGGACTTTGACCTAGTTGGAAGGTCTTCTCGGAGGGTTGTCTTGGTGCTGGAGGAGGCTTTGGTCTTATGGTTTGGTTCTTGGTTTTTGCATTTGAAGCAGATTCTATAAGAAGAGAATATTTTTTCTGGATTTTCCCCTTGGAGGGGTTTTTCCTTGGCTTGGAGCCTAATTTATGTGTCCATTTTATTTATTGTTTTTCTCTTGATAATTGCTTGATGAGGAAGACCTAATAAGAGAAACATAAGAAGATAAGTAGAGTTCACAAGCAATTGTTAATATTAAGGAGAAATTGAATTGATAGCCGGCCTACTGCATTCTCCAACACTTATGACTGAAAAAACCCATCTTCAAGACCTCTCTATTAGTCTTTCGATTTTTGGAAACATATTCAGAAGCTGCAATTTTTTAAAGGGAAGACTACAATTTTGAACCAGGTGACCATATTTTTGGCACCTCTTACTACGAAACGACAGGCCTTCATAATCTAATACTTGTAATATGATGCAAACCTTTCCAATATTAATTGTTTCATGGAGCTTCTTCTGAAGATCCAAATTGAACACCACCTTGGCAACCGACATATCTGTTGTCTCTTTAAAGGAGTAATTTGCCTTCGAAAAACAACCCAAACTATTTCCCAAGTTTGTTGAACTAAGGGGTTTCCACATGTTGGTCAGTAAACTAGAGAAGTGAACACACATTAGAACCACATCAAGCTTTTCCCTATTTCCATCAAATAAAGGGGACGAAAACATGAATATTATAGGGGTAGAGTCGATGGACCAAAACTCTTTCGCTGCTACTTCTGCTTCTTCATGGGACTTGAAAACTAATTGTATGCAACCCTTTGCTAATAGCTGGATTTATGGAACCTCAGAAACCCTCATTGCCACCTTATGGTTCCTCCATTTGACGAGAATATCTAGACAAAATTTTTGGCCCCTAGCATGACCCACCAAATATTTCTCTGCTAAATCCACAACTTAAGACATCTCCATGTTGTCCCCCAAACAAATATTATATGGAGCCAGATATTTTTAACTCCTTAAGACCCTGACCTTGTTACATTTTGGATGGTTCCCTTTATCTCCAAGATCTATGAACTAGGGTTTCCCAACTCCACCTCACGAGTTGCTGGGAAGGACCATCATTCAGAGGAAGATAACCCACTAGAAGCACTGAAAACTGGGGAAGAATGACATTAATGGAAGGAAGAGTAGTGATTGAAAAGGGAGCCTTCGAGAAAGTCTCCATAACCATAAAAAAAAACACCATAAGGCGCAAATACAGATATGACGAAAAACCTTGATCGATAGAAGAGAAGGGAAAAACCACTTTAGGAAAACTTGTTGAAAATGACCTAGAAAAATGTAACATCCCTTGTCCAATGGAGGGTGGGATTGGAATAGTGAAATCACCTTCACTTGTAGTAGTAGGAATAACTACGGGTGGTGAAAAATGATTTACTTGATACACCACCAAAAAATTCTTTGAACACTTGACGATGGAAGGTTAAGAGACTCCAGAAAGTAGACAATCATCTCACGGAGAAAACCCAGCAGAGAGTGGAACCCCCCTTTCCAATGTAAGAACTACACCCCTCCCCATAGGGACCATAACCACTAGAGCAGAAAAAAATAGGCCCCCAAAAAGGGGTCATTGAGTCATAGTCAACCACCTCCTGGTCATCCATGCTTCCACCTCTCTAATGGTGCCAAATCAATAGATCCAAGCCCCCAAGAAAGTATTCAGAGAAACTAACCAGAAACAATATGTTCGAAATGAAGGGATAATCTAATTACCACCCATCAAACACTACACCATCATGATTAAACTGGAAGAGGGAAGACAACCCCGCCTCCCAACCCCACTCTGAGCTACCTACACATAAGATCAAGAAACCCTAACTTGCACTAGTCCATTTTTCCAAATCCATATATGCAATCAAAAACATGCTTTAAACAAAAAAACATCAATATTTGATCATTTTTTTTACCGAGTTCCAGCTAAAAACTTCAAAACATATAATGTTTAGAAAACTCCTTTGTCTAATTATGCAAAAAAAAAGATGTTTTAATGCATTTTAAACATTTTTGTCTCTTCTTTCTTGTGGTTATTGGTGCAATATTGAATTTTAACATGGTATCAAATGCATAGGTTAATGTTATTGTGGTTGCAATTATGTTGAATCAAAAGAATAGGGTGGCAATGGTACTTGCATTCCCAAAGACAGTGATGGAAAAGTTCACAAGGTAACATTTCTATAATAATTGTAAAGATGCAACTTTATTCCATAATTAAGAAGACTCAGTGAGTGAATAAATCAAACCATTAAAGTGGTACTTCTACGAAAGAAGAACGAGGAGTTTGATGATGAGGTAAACCTCATTGTTAGTTGTCAAAGCTGACAACATGTTTTAAGAGGCCATGAATGGATGCAAATAACTCACAACGAATAAAATAAAAAACTAAGTAGAAGAAGAATCTAGGGTATGCATCCATGTGTGAGTTTGAGGTCCCAAAGGAACTTTAACGACCCTCAAGAATGGTTTTTGTTAGGTGAATGCTACAGATTTTGCTTTTAATAATGAAAGCGATAGAGATCCCATTAGTTGAGAAACCTGTAATAAGAGTTCCAACATACACATGAAAATGAAAATGAAAATAAAAATGAGCGTGAAGAGATTGCATATAATTCTATGACATCATAAATAGGGTTAGTGGTTAAAGACTATGACAGAGTTAGTGTTGCGTTAAGAAAGGAAAATAAAGCGCTGAAATAAATAAACAAGAATATAAACAATTTCAACAAGTATAAACATAAATCACGAGTATAGTATATATTTGGTGAATGTGGTTAAAATTATTAAAAATGCCTTAAAATTCTCAAGTTGAATGCACCAAAGGATAGGCAAATGAGTTGATACGTATAATCCTGAATGATACCTATATTGTCAACACCTATATTTGCTATCAGGTTTGGTTTTCCTGCATGGCATCACGTACATTTCTCATCATGCTTGGAATTATCGTGTTCTCTTAAATCTACTCAGTTTTATTCCCATCTTCTTTTCGCCTTACGTTGTGTTTAATCGTGGTTAGCTCATCTGCAATCATATTTCTTTTTATATTTCATTTCCCATCTCAATTATGGAAATTACATACACTATATCTTTTGTTTACATCATAATTTAAAATTTATTTGCATAAATTAGTTTTGTATTTTATATGTAAAATTTTAGGGGTTAAATTATTTCCTCGTCTATTTTTATGTTTTTTTCAATTTTTTTTTCAAAAAAAAATCACCAATTTCTTTTTTCTTGAAATGCTTCACCAAAATTATATAGGATTGACTGTAGACCCTCGTGATTATTCCACTAGATAATTCGTTATAACCAATATAATACCTAAAAAAATAAAATTTGTATTATAACAGTTTATTTTTCTTCATATTTTTGAGTCTACAAAAGATTGTTTATTACATATGCATGTGAATTATAATTATGCAGAAAATATATAACAACAAAATAAAATCTCACAAACCATGATTTGACACAAGATATAAACTGGGAAACCTTTTCGGGAAAAAACCCAACTAGAAGGCGAGGGCACTTTGTTTTCTTTCTTTCAATTGAAAATGGTTGTGAGTAAAAGAAGTAAGGTTTATGACATGTGGGCTACTACAATGCACAAATCCTCTCGATGTGCTCTCTCCCTATCCCTCTCGGCTACTCTACTCATTTATAGAACAAATGCATTAAAAAATAATGGAACCACTTTTACTCTTAGTGCCCTGATTATAACATAGCCTAATAGTTTACTAGTGGTTAGGTTTGACTCTGTCAACTTTGAACGAAAGTTACAATATGGACCATTCTGTAGTCTTCTTCATCATGATCATTTGGCTAGCCCGTTTTCCATGAGTAATGGGGGTTGGCATGGAATCCTCTCGAATTATGGCGGTGAAAACAGAAAGTCCAACTTTTGAGTGACATAACTTTTGCATACGAATCCTAATTAAGATTATTCTTGTTGTTGGAAAGGTCTTTGTGTATAATAGAAGAAAATGACACGATGCTGAAGTGACAAAGTTTTACCCTAAAAAAACGTCGTTTAATGCATCAAAATGCTCTTGGAAGGTTTCAAATTCTAATTTCCCAAACTAGGTTTCGCTAGTAAAATTGGTCTTGTGAAATAATTCCTACACTTTTTCCACTCTCAAAGCATCAAGATGGATGTAAAACAATATAATTATCCAATTAGGATAAAGGATGATATTATTTTAGTCTAAAAATTAATCATATTTTTCTAAACCTATACAAAATCCTTAATAGGTTTACAAGAATAGCACAAACGATGTATTTGTCATTTTAAGAATTAATAAACTCCAATGGTGGGAATTGAAACTCGAATATCATAATTTAGATAATTTCATAACATGACATTTTCCAATTGAGTTGCCCCCATAGGTTACCAAAGTTTTTATATATTAACATAAGTATGGATCCTTAAAATTTTCCATTTTCTTTTAGTGAATTCATGAATCTCAATCATAATTTTTGGTAATCAATATTTTACTAGATTGAGGATTCAAGCATTCAATTGAGATTTCATGTCTAAATCTTGAACGTAAAACATCACTAAGAGTCTAAACTAAAAGAAAGCTATTTATTTAAAAATTAACTTGATTAATGTATTTTACAACCCTCAAGTGTGGGCTCTAACATTAGGAGTACTTCCTTATTTATGTAGGTTTTCACGGGAGTTACAACTTTTAGAAGGTGAAATCCTTTCATATCTTCAATGAGACTTGGTGCATATAGGCTTGTCATTGAATTCAATATCTAATGGAATATATATAATGGGCTTAGTGAATGTTTACTTTTGAAATGGGCATTTCTAGTTTTTCATTTTACATAAATGAGATGAAATAATTACTTGTAAACATGATGGTGTATAACATGATAATTACTTATAAACATGAAAGTGTATAACATGCAATTGAAATATTAATTATCAACTCTGAAAAATAATAACAATATATAATTTTCCAAAAAACAAAAAAAATAAAATGACACTCCTACATTATATATAATGGGCTTAGTGAATGTTTACTTTTGAAATGGGCATTTCTAGTTTTTCATTTTACATAAATGAGATGAAATAATTACTTGTAAACATGATGGTGTATAACATGATAATTACTTATAAACATGAAAGTGTATAACATGCAATTGAAATATTAATTATCAACTCTGAAAAATAATAACAATATATAATTTTCCAAAAACAAAAAAAATAAAATGACACTCCTACATTATGTATAAAACATATTCATATAATATTAACTAAAATATATATTAAACATTAAATTTAGTATTGAGAACAAAGTCTACTAATTAACTAACTTGTCAAGAAATTTCCAAAAGCAAGTATATAATTAAACACAAATTTAACGTATTAAATAATATTAATATTTCTCAAAATAAAACAAATAAAATTCAACACAATTCCCTACAGATTATTATTTTTTAACAAACATCAAAATACACGAGTTTCAACGAGTTCAATGAATAAACATCCAAATAAGTGAGTCTCAATGACTTCAAGTTGAAAATTTGACAATTTTCATCATCACATTTCACTAAAATGTGGGACACATAATGATGGATTCACTCTTTGACCATGACCAACATACAAGTGGGCACATTTCTTCTATTTTGTCTTTTATTGTCTTTATTTTTTCTAATTTAATG
The DNA here is from genome assembly GCA_000404065.3 of Pinus taeda. Classification (NCBI taxonomy): domain Eukaryota; kingdom Viridiplantae; phylum Streptophyta; class Pinopsida; order Pinales; family Pinaceae; genus Pinus; species Pinus taeda. The sequence continues at coordinate 226,433 of APFE031146552.1, forward strand.
TTTATATTAGAGAAGATCTTAAATCATGTTTAATGCCTTAATTAAGCATTTTTGTTGAACCCAACATGATATTGATTAAAGGTAAATAATAAATCGTTAATCAAGGTTATTTACTCAATTGAGAGTTTAAAGTTAGTAATATCACCTATTTTGACGTTGATTAAGGCCCAAGGGTAACTAATAATTCTTTAATCAAAGTTATTTACTCAATTGAGAGTTTAAAATTAGTAATCTCACCTATTTTTATAGGATTTTCCATAGTAACAACTTGTAAGTGATGAAATCTTCTTAGGAGTGATATCTAGTAGTTCCATATTAGGCTAGAAACTTAACACAGATTCAACATTTTTTACTCTAACAAATGATACATCATTTTTTGTTTTTGTTTTCATAATATATTTTTAATTGATATTCATATATACATATAAAAAAATTTCACAATTACGAAGATGTATACCATAAAAAATCATTAAAAAAAATAATGACACGTTGGAAAACTAGATAATGTTAAATGAATATTTCTAGTTTGTTAATTAAAATGGGAGAATAATTGT
>APFE031146552.1:227420-255724 GCA_000404065.3 Pinus taeda
TTTTTATTTTATATCAAAATTGATAAGGTATGTATGAGTGTCTAAGACTTGAAATCTAAAAATTTGTAAAATTCTAAATTTCCATCCACATTTTACTAGATCATGGATTTACCCACAAGAGCGATATAGTCCAAGAATTTTTTTAAACCCTTGCACTAATTGCAATGAGAAGGTGAGCCTAGTGTAGCCTTTTCTTATGTCAGAATTGAAAGCCAATCGAAGGTGTAAAAGTGTGTTATGGATGTATGATAGGAAAGATAAGGTGCAAAAGTGTGTTATGGATGTATCATAGGAAAGATAAGGGAAAGAATACTCAATATGGCATTACAAGTAAACAAGGTTGACTGTGTTTAAACAACAAACCATCAATCAGTGTCAGTGTATATTCCACAATGTGTCGTATTTACAGTGATAGATTCTTGTATTCTTTTAAGAATGGGATCAATATAATATGAAATATGTATTAATCATTTCATTTTATAAGTAACATAAAATAGCAATGATTCCAAAATCTTATGGGATTTATATATTTTTAAATAAACATGCTTTGTTTCTCCTCTTTAAAATTATTGCATCAAATTATTAAAACTATTTGTGATTCAAGAAACAAAAATAATTGATAATTAATGATGAATTATGTATTCATCATTTCATTTTATATGTAATATAAAATAGCAATGATTCCATAATCTTATGGGATTTATATATTTTTAAATACACATGCTTTGTTTTTATTCTTTGAAATAATTGCATCAAATTATGAAAACTATTTGAAACTATTTGTGAATCATAAATTGTTATTCAAGAATAAAAAGAATGGATAATTAATGATTTGTTTTTGTTACTCAAAAATGTAAAAAAAAATACTTAATAAATTTTAATAATTTAAATTTTATTCATATTGTCTTATTTTCACTTCACCTTCATATATATATATATAATATAAAAAGCACAAATTTATTAAAAATATTAAAATGGAGCCAAATTTTTAGAAAACTCTTATCTCGCTATTTAACCAATATCAATCTATATTTATTTATAATGAAAAATTATTCCAAATAAAATTAACAATTTAGTTTTATAGTGTTTATGCTATTGTGAGCAGGTCACGAAATCAATTGGTACATATTATGAACACATTAACAAGTAAAAGCACAAAATATACAAGCCCAAAAAAAAAATTAAATTGGCCTCAATATGTATAGTAATATGTATATGTATTTACATGTATATATAGTGTATATATATATATAATAATATATATATATTATATATATATATATATATAATATATATATATATATATATATAAATATATATATATTATATATATATATATATATATGAATGATATGATTGGGTTGTTGATGAGAGGAAAGAATGTCAGTAACCATAATCCAAACTTTATTTCAAAAGAGACCAAAATCTCACCCTAATGATTCATGCTCCCTAAAAGCCAAGTTAACCCTCGTGAAATGTGAGTGTAAGAGTGACACAAAGTTGATTCCCCTAATTGATGAATAGGAGGAGGAGAGACATGTGAATAAATTTCCATCTTTTTGTCGTGGAGAGACATGTGAAGAAATATGGATGGATATTATTGAGGTTGTTCTTCCTTCATTGTAACTTCCTTGGAGACGGGCGGTCAAGCTGAGAAAAGAGAAATTGCACAATTTGTCAAACCTGTGGGGTGGCGGAAAAGGAAAGCAACCATAATTCTGTTCTCTTCTAATTATACAATCTCTCTCTTTCTTTCTTTCTCATGTTTCTTACTCACACCTCAATTATTGGACTTGGACTTGGACTTGGGTTATGGTGATCAATTGATATTCATGGGATGGAGATTCGATTTGAGTGGTTCAGAATATGGAAGGTTCAAGGTGGTCATGTCAACTAGAGGAGGAACTCGGAGACTCGCAGATCAACCAAAACACATAATCAACCCCTTTTCCTATTCGTTTAGAATCGCAATATTGGTTGTGTATAATTATTATAATGGATTATGCTCATCAATTTATGTAATTTACATATATTAACCATTCCTCCTTTATTTCATTGAAATTTCAGAACTATGTTCATTGGAATTTCGAAAGATGATTTTTTTGTACCTTTATTTTCAAGAAGAAAAATACATTCTCATCTATTAATGAAAACAAGGATGGTTCCACATCATAGTTTAGAAACCTCGATTAATGGACAGTAGGACATTGGAACCCAGAATATATCAAAAAAACTATAATCAATATCAGAATATACCTAAAGCAACAACAAAATAACTACATGGATCCTTGAATACATAAGGAGAAACTGCAATCAATATCATAAGATGCCCAAAGCATAAAAAAAACTAAAAACCTCCACCACTGCCAAAGAAAGAGACTGTAAGGCGTCCAAAGAAAGAAGAACAAAAACCCACTGCATTGCTAGAGAAAGAGACTGTCAATATCAAATATCAGAAGCCATCCACTTGAGACAACCCTGACAAACAAAAGAACCCAATAGAGAAAATCTGAAGAGGAGCTAGAAAGAAATCTGGCCCGATCGAATTAGAGTGTCTAAGGAGAGTTCCTGAAAGTGGATTGAGCCAAGAGAGGCAGGGACATCGTTTTTTGAGAAAATATCAGCCTCCTTGTTGTGTTCACAATAAATGTGTGAGAAGGAGACTTGTAGGAAAGAAAGAGATAGATTCTTGATCCGTTGTTTCCATGAGAGAAGGTTCAGAGATTGGAAATTGCAATGGTTGTTGGCCCAATCGATAATGACTTTAGAGTCTCCATAGATGGAACTGTTATTTAGTCAAAGCTAGGATGCACAATAAAGAGAGCCCCATAAGGGTAGTAGCTTGGCACTAGTGTTTGAGTCCATTCCTCTGAACCAAGAGAATCTGAAGTGGTGATTATGATCCAAAAATATGATCGTTCCATAGCCACAAGAGCCAAAGGAATATGCTCCATCAAAGAATCCAACAAGAAAGGAAGACCAAAGATTCAAGGAAGAGCGAAAGGGGCGATGAGAGGAGGGGCGGGGCATAGGCGAAAATTATTTGAAAAAGGCCACGATTGAAGAGCGGTTTTGCAAATAGAAGGTTGGGAGGGGTCAAATATTAGAGCATTACGAGTTTTCCAGATACCCCACAAGAGGGAAAAGGGAAGGGTCATGAGGGATGAGTGTAGGGAAAACCAATGTTGGAGGCAACCACGATGTGATCCCAAAAAGGGATAGCAGGGGAATCAAGGAGACAAAGCACTTCTAGCCACATTTCTTTGGAGAAAGGAGAATGAAGGAAAAGGTGTGAGGCATCCTCACCAAAATCCTTGCAAAGGAAGCATCATCTTGGACCCTAGAACCCCCTTTTGGACAAATTGTCCCAAGACAAAATTCAATTATGGGCCACCAACCATAAGAAACATTTTATCTTTAGAGTCACTTGCCAACGCCAAGATCTGGGGAGCCATGGAAAGGTTAGCACCAAATATGGTTGATGGGAGATGATTTAATAGGCTTTTTTAACATTTATTTGCCCATTGAGGAAGCTTCCCTTCCAAGTAAGTTTGTTCTCCACTTGTGAAAGCGAGATTCCTGAAAGTTGTAGATTATGAATATATGCAGACCATTATGAAGATAGATGAACGGAGATATTAAGAGAGTGTGCATCTAACCAAAGGGGAGTGAAGGAACCTTCTTTTGAAATGGTTGCAATGTCTTTGAGGACCTAGATATTCACACCATGAAGAAAGGAAATCAGAGGAAAAGAGATGGAGAGAGGACCATACATACCAAATAGGATGTCAAAGCCAATTTTAGTAGTAGCTTCATTGCCAATGTTCTAAGATAAATTAGCTAGGAACCAACGTTTTGAGAGGAGAAAACTTCTCCAATTTGTGAGATCTTCGCCAGCACTAGAACTCCATCTTGTATCCATCCAGCCAGGTCCTCATTATGGAGGTATTTAGATTTGATAATCCTACCCTAAAGACCTTCGCCATTTGCAACCCTACGAAGATTCTTTAGGAGAAGAGACAAATTGAAAAATTCCATGTTTTTGATGCCCCAACCACCGAGCTCAACTGGTCTAGAAAATAAATCCATCATGGCAAGATGAAATTTCCTTCGAACTCCATGATATCCAACCCAAAGGAATCGAGAAAAAATGTTATTGATCTTGTGAATGACTCCCTTAGGGATTTTATATATGTGCATCCAATATACCAATGTGCTTTGCAAAGCACTGTGTGAACGTATGTAGTGAAAGAATATGGGAAGATTTTTTTTTTTTCAAGAGAAAAAAACCAACATCTTTCATTAATAAGTAAAGATGAGTTACATAGTCATAATTATACAATCTATTATACCTTATAAATTCTATGAATATAACAAAATTTCCCAGAGAAGAAATTTAAAAGTCACAGGGTTGTTCAGAAACCACAAATGGAAAAGATACAAATAAAATAAAATATTCCAACACAGATATGAGGGGCCAACTCTAGAGAGCCAACGACAACAAAACACTTCTAGCGAGATGAAATATGGAAAGAAAAAAGTATGCGGGAACATATGAAGGTCTGATTCAATACCATGCGAGCACAACAAAGCAAAAGGTTACTGCAACTAGAGCACAAATGATCCCTCTCGACTAATAGAGCCATCAAATAGATGTTTGAAATGCATCTGCCTTGGAATGAGAGAGATACCATGTTTTGAGAGCATATCAACCTTCGATTTCTATTCTCTATAGACATGCTAGAAGGAGATCTCAGAAAAAAGAGAGCAAGTTCTTAATGTCCTCCATCTAGTTGAATAAAGTAGGGATCTCAAGAGCATTGCCCCCCTGAATCCATTTAATGGTGGATTTCGAGTCACCTACAATCAAAAATTTATCTAAATCAAGCCACATTGTCCATTGGATCACCCCCCAAAGGGCTACCATTTCAGCCCTACTATTGGATCCATGACCTCCATTCCAAAATAACTAAAAGGATTTTATAGGGCTTAACTTGATTATAACCTGACATTCACATAGACCAAAGGCTAAAGCCCCATAAAAAATCTAATGGGGAAAGATTCGCCTAAATCGACAGAGGAAATATTGTTATGGAAGATCGAGGATGCTAAGGCCCAAATTGAAAAAGGAAACAAAGCGATGGAAAATCAGAGGATGCCAAGGACCTATCTCTTGAAAATATGCAGTGATATTGAGCCTGGCGACCAATACATCCAAAGGTTTATTTGTGAATATGCATCTATTTCGAGTTTTCCAGACAACCCAAAGAATGTATAATGGCACAACCCTATGAGCCTTCAATCTAGAAGCCAAGAAACCATGCATGAGAGAATAGAAGAGTGATCCAATAAGGATGTACGTTTAGTAGCCTCGATACATCTTCCCATGTAATGACCGCAGAAGGATAAGATGAAAACAAGTGAAGACAGTTTTGAAAGCCGAATTACAAAGAGTTTGAGGACCTTGAAAGCTTCTCTTCAACAAGGTTTCTCAAGTTAGAATATGATTGCGAAGAGTCATCCATGAAAAGAATTTAAGTTTGAGAGGGGTGTCCCACTTACACATGTGAGCAATCCAATTGAAAAAGGGATTAGGTTGGTTATTCATGGAAATATGTGATTAGACTTCATTAGCAGAAATGGTCCCTGTAGCGACATGTCCACCCCACACCAACTTGTCTGGCTTCTGAGACAACAAAATGCTAGATTCACAAAGAAGATTTCAATAACATTCCCAATTGACCACAAATTCCTCTTGAAACAAAGATTATGGGAAGACTTATTGTAATTTAGTTGTAAAATGATTAGTAATATGGTTATCATTAGTTATTATTTATAATAAAGGATGAGTAATTATAAGAACTTTTTAATTTGATTTTTAGGAAAAATACACCACTTAGAAGAATGGAATAGTAATATTAAAAGGACACATGTTCATTGTTACAAAATGCTTATGGATATAAGATTTTGAACAATTAACCTATTTTATTATGTTAAAAAAAAATCTATACCTTTCACATGCATATAATTATATATAATTTTAAAATAATAATAATATTTAAATAACTAAAGTAATTCCATACTTTTTAAAGTGTATATATTTTTAAATTAATAATAATATTAGAGAGATTGAAATAACTCCATTTGAATAATAAATATAAAAAATATTGATTATGATATTCTTAAATTTTTTTATAACATTGTGACAAAATTTCATAGGGAGTTTTCAACTATTATACCATTAAAATTTATGCAAGAGAAACAAAAACTAAGGCATTGTAGAAGTCATTTTCTTTATAACAATATGGTGTATAATCTAACTGGATTATTATTAATTCATCGATAAGCATATATATTTGAAATTTAGGTGGAAGGAGGTTTGTTAACTTTTTCAATCAAAGGCCAAGATTAAATGTGCTAGGAATATGCTTCATCTGAAACATTATCTATGGTTATAATTTGTACAACACATGCAACAATCGAGTAATGGATTGTCCAGAAATCCACCGGAGAAAACGACGGGCAAGGAACGTCGGCCACAACTGTCATACATGTCTTTAACATGTGGAGACAACATCACCATAGATTAGATAAGGTTCATCCTACCGTTCAATTGTTATTCTAGGGTTAATGAGAAACTACTCAGTTTTTCTAGGGGTTTGCGAGTGCACGGTGAACCTGCTAGGAGAGCCAAGAGTTCTGTCAAGAGAGCTATGTTGCTCGACCTTCTAAAAAATGTCTGCACATTGTCTTTGGTAAGCTATGTTTAATATTCTTAACCACATTCCCCTACCACAACTGCCATGGCACTCAACTCAATTGAACCGATAGGTGAGGGTTGCCATTTCTGTGTTAACTGATTACTTCAACTTTGTTTGTTAGTTAGTTTGTTTGTTTGTTTGTTTTAGGTGTTCGTTTCCATGGGGGCAGGGAGAGAATGAGACAAACTCTAAGTGGTGGTAGGTCTCATCTATTCCCATAGGTATTATATTCTTTTTTACCACGTTTTACTTTTATTTATCTCTGAGTTCAGTTGCTAACAATTTCCTCTTTCCTTTTCTTTGTTTTGCAGGATCTATGAAGACTGGAAGGGTAAAAAAAGGTATTTGTCTATGCTCAACCCTTCTTATTTTCTTGGAGGGTTTTCACGCAAACATGTTCTTATTAACTATACAACCCTTTCACAAAATCACATTCTTCATGCTCCAGGCCTTTACTTGCAGACCAGGCGAGTCAACTTGACAATGCGTATTTAGGAATGTTTCTGATTGGGTCTAGTTTCTAGGGAAACAATTAATTAAGGGGGTTTCTTCCTTGGAGTATATGTTTTTATAATGTCGAACATTCACCTCGAAAGAGGGATTTTTCTTGTACAATGTAGTTATATAATGTCACTGCAACTCTGCTCTATAACCCTTAGGATTTTCATTTCAAACATAGCACCATAACATATGCTCGACTCTTCTTCTACGTGGGAACGACTTCAGGCAAGCCCCAAGGAGTCGACTAGTAAAAGAGGCCCCTGGTTCTATGTGGAAAGAAAGGTTACTGGGACGAGCGAGAAGTTGATATTCCTTGTTCAGGTTAATCCTTAGGGTAAATCAGTAGAGCATAAACAACAGGGAGCGCCTACTTATGGGCTAACTCTATTTAACCCTATGCAGGGCATCTAGGATAGACTGCCCCTAATTACCCAATTTTTGTATGGGATTCCCCTATTTTTCCACTCCATTGGGTGGATCATAAACTTGTTGTCATTGGAGGATGGCATCCCTCTAACTGGGAGGCAACTAATTCCTTTTTATCTAAGATTTCAAGTCTAGTACATGGCGTAGGGGAGTCTATATGCCTAGGGTTCGATCCTTCTCCGCTTTCCCTATTTCTCTTGATGGGATTATCTATGTTGCTGGAGGACATGATGAGAATAAAAACTCTTTGTTGGTTGTATGGTCTGTTTTTTTCAAATACATAAAGTTTCAATGTATGAGAGAAGATAATGCAATCTATAAAGAATGTTGTGTGAGGTTTTCCAAAAAAACTATTGAGATTCATTGATCCAAACAGGTCACTTTCAAGTTTTTATATTATTGCTCAGAAATGATGGAAGTATTTTTCTATGCGGAGAACTCAAACAGAAACGCGGAGAACTTTCAAAGCGCGAATGGGACTATGCAGGCCAACGAAATCATTTAGGGCAAGATAAGATTTAGACATCGTATTATTGTCTTTGTTATTATGAAATAAAGAGAAATCAACTGATAGAAATCGTTGTAGTATAAATGTTAACATTTTTTGTCTTTTTTGGTGAGGGTTGTGAATAGTCCAACTGTTCAGACATTTTTTCTTATTGGAAAAGTATGATCAGGATTATCCGCAATACTATGTTTATTATGTTGATGTTTCGAACCCCAAAGGGGATCCATCATCAGGACAAAAAAATGAATGATAAATTGAGAGAAGAATCTTCCAACCAAAATAGATAAATAAATACCTAATGTATGATAAGTTCAAGTAGAAGCCGACTAATTTAAAAACTAAACTACATATACTATTCAATTTTTATTATTTTTAGTTTTAATTATTTTAATTTAATTTTAATTTATTTATTTTAATTAAATTCCTTATTTTAATTAACCTAATATGAATTAGTAAATAATAAAACTAATTAATTCTAATGATATAACAAATGAATAAATAGATTTAAATAGATTAAATGTAATAAGTTTATTTTTATAATGTAATAAGTTTATTTTGTATAATTAGTTTTCCAATTTTAATTCATATCTATTTAACTTAATTTTTTCTTTTAATTTAGTACTAATTAAATATAATTAGTTTACTAATAATATTTAGTAAACTAATTATAATTATAAAGGATATTAGTATTATTTTAGTTAAAGGAGGTTTGACTGGGGTCCTTAGGTTGAAAAATAGTTGTTAGTTTTTCTAGCCGTTGGAGTCTCTACTTACACTATATAACACGCTAAATTGGATCTGTATCTTCAACTTGTCCTGACTATGAACCACACTAGTTGGTTCGAAACGCGTCGACAAATGATCAATTATGTGATTTCGCCGAAAAGTTTCTAAACAAAAAATATAATTAGTTTATTTCAATTTCAATTTAAATTTTTGTTCTAACCTAATATGGATATAAAATTAATCTATAAATCATTAAAAATAAAATAATTTAAATCTTAATCAAATCAAATCAAATCATTAATTACTTTCCTACTTAGGTATTTAGTGGATTATTAATTAATTTGTTTTAGTAAAAATTTAATTATACTTATATTTTTATATATAAAAATTATAATTTAGTAATCCATATTAGAATAAAAATTTGAATTTAAATTGAAATAAACCAATTATATTTAATTAGGTTACTAAATTATATAATAAAAATTAAAAATTATAAAAATTAGATACTAATTAAAATTAAAAACTAATTATACAAAATAAACTTATTACATTTAATATACTTAAATATATTTATTCATTTGTTATTTCATTACAACTAATTAGTCTTATTATTTAGTAATTCATAATAGGTTAATTAAAATAAGGAATTTAATTAAAATAAATAAATTAAAATTAAATTAAAATAATTAAAACTAAAAAAAAAAAATTGAATAGTATATGAAGTTTAGTTTTTAAATTAGTCGTTTTCTATTTGAATTTATCATACATTAGGTATTTATTTATCTGTTCTGGTCGGAAGATTCTTCTCTCAATTTATCATTCATTTTCTATCCTGATGATGGATCCCCTTTGGGGATCGAAATGTCGATATAATGAACATAGTACCGTGGATAATCCAGATCATACTTTTCCAAAAAATGACCACAAAAGCTTAAAGTTTTTTCTTATTATCATAGTTTTTAGGGTTAAATTTTGTGGAGACCCCATAATTGCATGACTTAGAGTGCGGAGTTGATGGGGCCAGCCCACGTGGTCCCGCTGTCGATACTCCCCACTTGATGTTGTACCGTCAATTGATGTTATTAATCACAGGATTTCGGATATATGCAACTTGATTTTCAATCTGTGTTTAATTAAAAGGCTCTACAGTAATGGTACGTTGGTTATGTAATGGGCGGACATCTGTCCCTTCTTGGAATTCTAAAACCCCGCCTTGGTATAGGGTTTCGCCACCCTTGCATTCATTTGGTTTTGTGTTTTATCCCGGTCCTTCACTCTGTGAGCTCTCGACGACCCTTGCGATTTCACTGTGATTTTACTGTGATGCTTTCGTATTTGTTTGAGGCTTGTCCACCTGGTTCTCTGAGCTACGAGCTTCTGGTAGTCTGCACAGTTTCAATGTGGTATACTTTAGCTTGTTCGGTGTTTTGTTGCTCCAAGTTCTTCGAGCTGCATGCTCTCGGCGATCTTCACGGCTCCATTGGTTCGGAATTTGTTTTGGGAGTATTTCGTTCGTCTGTTGAACTGTCGAAACCCTGGTAAGATTTGTTTCTCTGCTTGTATCTGGAATGTTACTGTGTTTTCTGGTGTCGGCTTTAACGGGTCTCTGCCTCTGTGCGTCCTTTACTCGATTTGTCACCTGGGTTTTCACTATTGTTGCCTCTGTGTGTTGGTTGATGATTATGTGGTTCTCAGTCTCATTCTTCAACACTGATTCAGTTCATGCACGGTCTCGGCAAACTAAAGGTGGTGTTCTCCGTCGATTCCTCCACCAACTTACCTGGTAAGCTATCTTTCTATGCTAGATCTTTACACTTGTTTTTCTATTTGGTTTTAACGTCTTCGGCTCCTTGTGAGCAGGAAGACAATCCGAGGATATGGCGGTCACAGCTTGTCTGTCAGGTAAACAGAACCCCTGTTTAATATTTGTTCATTCAAATATTTTTTTTTTTTAATTCCACGGCATTTTGTTTCCACTGCAACTAAATCTCATTTGTTGTTATCCCTCGCAGGTAGAGCTACCGAGGGTTTCAGCGCTTGGACACTCAATTATCCTGAATGGAATCCGGGTAGCGTCGCTCTGTTTACTTGTGGCTTGCTTTCCCTAAGTCTTACGGCGTGTGGATTGGTATTGTTGTTGGCCTCGAGCCACTGTCTATGCTTAGTTCTGTTGTCGTGTAATGCCACTTCCGAGTCGTAGGAATGGGTTTGGGGATTTATGGGGTTTGGTTTATGTGGGCAATTGTAACAGTTCCCAAGTCTATGAACTGGTTCTTTCTTCAGCTTTTGCACAGAATGTAAATGGACAATAATTTTGATGACTGTATATGAACTATCTGGAATTGAATTTGGTTATGTTATTAAATTCGCATACCTGGATTTACTGTGGTTGTTCTCTTCACTGTAATGGAAAACTCTGATTTCGTATATAGGAAATTATATAAATGATTTCTTGTTGTGTATTTGGTTATTCTGTTGGAGTTTCCTGTAGATGGGCGCCGTTACTCCTCCTCCAAATTTGACTATCTATGAATTCGAATATCTCCCCTTCTTGATTTAAGATCTCTGACCATGCATTGATAATATTTACACAGTAATTCAGTACAAATTATTTCACAAATGATTAGGACGTTGTAGGGATATATGTGCACAGAAAATCGTATTTTTTCTTTCTATATTTCTCTCTCAGTCCGAACCCCCATATTGTGATTTTTTTCACTTTTTAATAACAATGTTTACAAACCGTCCTAACTGCTGTTAGTTTGTTCAATTGGTTATATCGGTTATTCCTCATACAGAACTTTGTCTAGTTGTCTAGTATATTTTCTTTTCATTCTTTATGCTTTTTACAACAATAACTTAATTGTTTGAAAACAATGACTAACTAATTATTACTGCTCCTAATTACAACTTATTACAGTAATCTTTAAGTAACTTAATAAGAGAAAGAAAAAAAAAAAACAAGTATGTTTTTCCACTCAATGAATTAATCTCTCTGTCCTCTTCAGAAAACATATCCCCTCACTTTTGTCTTTGCCCTGTCAGCTAGATGCTCCTGCATCAGGCTCCCGGGGTAAAAGAAATTCATGGCTCCGTTCCATGAGCTCCTCCACCAAATAGCGAGCCTTCCGTATCTGTGCCACGTCGAGCCATGAGCTGTCCTCCATTGGACAATCTCTCCACTTGACGAGATATCGCAGATATTCCTTCCTACGTGTCTTCTTGGCTACCTGGGTACTGAGAATCCCTTCAATCTCATGGGATTGAGCCAAAGGCATATGCCTCATCCAAGAACTGTCTCCAACTTGGGTGTCCCGTTCTGGCCGTACCACACTATCTTCCTCTGCTTGGGCAGTATATGGGAATAGATCCGCCACATTGAAAATAGGTGATATGCCTATATCAGGTGGCAGCTGAATTTCGTAGGCGTTGGCTGAGAATTTACGTAAGATCTTGCAGGGACCAATTTTTTTAAATTTTAATTTATTATACGTGCCCTTAGGAAATCGCTCCTTGTGCAAGTGCGCGAGGACCTCATCTCCAACATTAAATTGTACTTCTCTTCATCTTGAATCTGCTTGCTGCTTGTATTTTTGTACGTTGTCCTGCAATTTTAATTTTACCTGTTCATGTAGTTCGCTCATTGCTTCGGAAAAATCTTCTCCATCTACGCTTATCCGTTCTAATTTTCCCAAATCTCACAATTCATGTATTCCCCGAGGATGCATGCCGTACAAGATTTGGAATGGGCTATGTCCGGTGCTACGATTGGGTGAATCGTTATAAGCGAATTCCACTTGAGCGAGAGCACGATCCCATAACCATGAATTTTCCCCAGTCAAACTCCGTAATAAATTTACCAAACTCCTGTTCACCACTTCTGTTTGTCCATCAGTCTGCAGATGATATGCAGAGCTAAAATTCAATTGCGTGCCCAACGTTTTCCACAGGGTGCGCTAATAGTGTCCTGTGAATTTTACATCCCTGTCAGAAACGATAGAATTGGGTAGGCCATGTAATCTAACAACTTCCGTGAAAAATAGGTGAGCTACATACGTGGCATCACTAGTTTTCTAGCAAGGAATAAAATGAGCCATTTTTGAAAATCTATCTACCACCACAATCACTGAGTCATACCCCCGCTGTGTTCTAGGCAGTCCCAAGACAAAGTCAATGCTGACTGAGTCCCATGGCCTGCTCGAAACAAGTAGTGGCGTGTAAAGTCCAGTATTATGACTATGTCCTTTCACCAGTTGGCAGACTTTACACCTGTTCACATATCGTTGTATATCCCTGCGCATTCTGGGCCAGTAATAAAAGTGTCCGAGCTGCTCCAAAGTTTTGTCTATGCCAAAATGACCGGCTAGACCACCACTATGTTTCTCCCGTACAATATTTTCTCTCATCGAACAGTCCGGGATGCATAACTGTCCACCTCTGAACAATAGTCCTTCCTGCAAATTGTAGTCCAACCATGGACTTGTATTCCTCAACACGGGACTTTGGCAGGCTTCAAAGGCTTCTTTGAACTCTGTGTCGGTCTGGTACAAATCCTTTAGATGTTCGAATCCCATCACCTGTATTCTACTTTCTTGTAAGAGCAAAGCTCTTATGCTCAAGGCATCTGACACTTTATTGTCTTGCCCACTAATGTGCTTTAGCATGAAGGTGAAACTCTGCAAGTATTTTACCCATTTGGCGTGCTTATGGTTTAATTTGTGCTGCTGCATTACATATTGTAATGCTGAATTATCAGAAAATAATACAAACTCGTTGCCCAACAAGTAGTGTCTCCAATGCTTTAAAGCTTGGACCACGACATAAAATTCCTTGTCATACGAGGAGTATTTCTGCCTGCTTTCATTTAATTTCTCACTAAAGAATGCCACTGGTCTATCTTCCTGACTGAGCACAGCGCCAATAGCTGTTCCACTTGCGTCACATTGAACCTGAAAAAGTTTGTTGAAGTCGGGTAGTCTCAAGATTGGCCTCTCTGTAATCTTCTGCTTCAAAAGCTGAAAGCTGTCCTCTGCTGCTCTGGTCCAGCAAAAAGGCTGACTAGCCTTTTTGATGATGTCTAGCATTGGTGCACAGATTTCACTGAAATTTCTAATAAACTTCTGATAAAAACTCGCCAATCCGTGAAAGATACATACCTCAAACAAGTTCTTAGGTGATGGCCAGTTGATGATTGTTGCGATCTTTTCTGGATCCATCTTCAATTCTTTTTCTGCGACTACAAACCCCAAATAAACCAGCTCCTTCTGCAGGAAAGTACATTTTTTTAAGTTTATCAGCAGTTTGTTCTGCTGTAACTTCTCTAGCACTCTTCGAACATGCTGAAGGTGTTCTCCCTTCGTTCTGCTGAAAATTAAAATATCGTCACGATAAACTATCACAAACTTGCCAATAAATTCTTTTAACATTTCATTCATCAACCTCATAAAAGTACTAGGAGCGTTGCTCAAACCGAACGGCATGACTAGCCACTCGTACAACCCTTCATTGGTTTTGAAGGCTGTTCTCCACTCATCTCCCTCTCTGATCCTGATCTGATGATATCCACTCTTCAGATCAATCTTCGTGAAGTAGGCTGCTCCGCTGAGACAATCCATCATGTCACCCATTCTGGGTAGGGGAAATTTGTACCGAATAGTGATTTTATTGATAGCTCGTGAATCCGTACACATCTGCCATTCTCCTCACTTCTTGGGTGCAAGTACTATTGGTACCTCACAAGGGCTCAAGCTTTCTCTGATTAGTCCCTTATCCAGCAACTCTTGCACCTGTTTACGAATCTCTTCATTATCTTTTGAGCTTATTCTATATGCTGCCTTGTTCGATAGACTTGCTCCAGGTATGAAATCGATATGATGACTAATGCTCCTCTTGGGAGGCAACTTATCTGGTAAATCGTCGACCACAATGTCCTGAAATTATTCTAACAGCTCCTGAATCTCTGTAGGCAATTCTAACTTTTCTGTGTTCAGTGACACTGCTTTTGTCCTCACAATCGCATAATTCACCTCGTTTTCTTCAATCTGCTTAACAAACTGTTTTCCTCCTATTAACAATGCTTTTGTTCCACTTGATTCTGCTGCATCCTCCTCTTTTATGGGTACAAGAATATGTTTGACTCCATCTTTCACAAATTTGTAACAATTCGTCTTTCCATCGTGTGTCACCTTCCAGTCACACTGCCATGGTCTCCCTAGCAGTATATGGCATACGTCCATTGGCATAATATCGCAGACAACTTTGTCTTGGTATTTTCCAATGTGAAATTCAACCTCGCATTGTTCATCAACTAATAATTGGTGGCCTTTCTGTAGCCACGACACCTTGTAAGGTGTGGGATGCTTAAGTCGCTTTAATCCCAGCTTTTCCACCATCTCGGTGGAAACTAAGTTATCTGTACTTCCGCTATCTATGATTAATTCACAACACTTTCCATGTGATTTGCAAACTGTTCGGAACAGTGCCTTCCGCTGGGTCTGCTCAGCCGTCTCCTTGGCTGGCTTCAACAATACTTTGTTTAAAAATAAAGCCTCTCCTGTTTCTGCCACATTTTATACCTCCCGGGGTTGTGCTTCATCTTCCTCAGGCTGCGCGAAAAATGCTCCCCTCTGGCCAGCATGCTCGGCTTCCGGGCATTTGAAGGATCTGTGCCCCCACTTATGGCACCTGTAGCACTGGACATTAGTCCCTCTTCCGCGACCATTTCCTCTTCCCCGCTGATATGGCCAACCTCCTCTAGTGCTATCTCCCTTCTCTGTTGTCCCTGAAGCTCTGGAGCTGTTGCCTTATTCACTGTTAGTAGCAGTTCTCCCTCTATCGTAGGACTATCCTCGTCCTCTGCCATTTCCTCGTCCTCTCCTATTATTTTGTTTCCTATTAATTTTTTCTTCAGCCTTTACAACACTCTGAAAGGCTTCTTCTATATTTCGTGGAGAGAGAATACTGATATCATCCAGTGTTTCCAGCCTCAAGCCATTCACATATCTCGCTGTCTTCTCTGGAGTATCATCGGTATAGTCAGCCCGCAAATTGACACGATACAACTCCTCTATGTATTCCTTTATGGTCATACCTTTCTGCCTTAAATTCTGCACTCATCGATAAAGTTCGACCTGATAGTCTTTAGGCAAAAATCTGCCCTTCAGTTTTGCCACCATTCTTGGTCACTTCTTTATCGGTAGCTTGTTCATCCTCTTCCTATCCGCTTGGACACTATCCCACCATAAAGTAGCGTGTCCTTTTAACTTGGTTACAACAAATCTAACTCTTTTGTCGTCACTGATCTCTTCGTTTCCAAAATACTTATCTAACTCACTTACCTAATCCAGCAGAACATCTGCGGATAGACTGCCATCATAGTTAGGGATCTCAGGTTTGGGTTTGCTGCTAGCTAACAATACCGATCTCAACAGTCTTATCTCCGGAGCTTCTTCCGCTGATCCGTCCATAGCAGTTGCTGTTTCTTCCTCACTATCATCCCCAAGTTTTGGGTCTCTTCTCCTTCTTGCCTCCACTACTTCTAAGCGAGCAGTAAGAACTCTCAACTCTTCTCTCAAGCCCTCGTCTGCTACTCTGCGCACACCTCTTCCACGTCCCCGTCTTTGAACTTCCATTTTTTTTTCAATTTCCTGCTCTGATACCACTTGATGGGGCCAACCCACGTGGTCCCGCCGTCGATACTCCCCACTTGATGTTGTACCGTCAATTGATGTTATTAATCACAGGATTTCAGATATATGCAACTTGATTTTCCATCTGTGTTTAATTAAAAGGCTCTACGGTAATGGTACGTTGGTTATGTAATGGGTGGACATCTGTCCCTTCTTGAAATTATAAAACCCTGCCTTGGTATAGGGTTTCGCCACCCTTGCGTTCATTTGGTTTTGTGTTTTATCCCGGTCCTTCACTCTGCGAGCTCTCAGTGACCCTTGCGATTTCACTGTGATTTTACTGTGATGCTTTCGTATTTGTTTGAGGCTTGTCCGCCTGGTTCTCTGAGCTACGAGCTCCTGGTAGTCTTCACAGTTTCAATGTGGGTTCCTTTAGCTTGTTCGGGGTTTTGTTGCTCCGAGTCCTTCGAGCTGCATGCTCTCGGCAGTCTTCACGGCTCCATTGGTTCGGAATTTGTTTTGGGAGTATTTCGTTCGTCTGTTGAACTGTCGAAACCCTGGTAAGGTTTGTTTCTCTGCTTGTATCTGGAATGTTACTGTGTTTTCTGGTGTCGGCTTTAACGGGTCTCTGCCTCTGTGCGTCCTTTACTCAATTTTTCACCTGGGTTTTCACTATTGTTGCCTCTGTGTGTTGGTTGATGATTATGTGGTTCTCGGTCTCGTTGTTCAACACTGATTCGGTTCATGCACGGTCTCAGCAAACTAACGGTGGCGTTCTTTGTTGATTCCTCCGCCAACTTACCTGGTAAGCTATCTTTCTATGCTAGATCTTTACACTTGTTTTTCTATCTGGTTCTAATGTCTTCGACTCCTTGTGAGCAGGAAGACAATTCGAGGATATGGCCATCACGGCTTATCTGTCAGGTAAACGGAACCCATGTATAATATTTGTTCATTCAATTTTTTTTTTTTTAATTCCCAGGCATTCTGTTTCCACTGCAACTAAATCTTGTTTGTTGTTTTCCCTCACAGGTAGAGCTACTGAGGGTTTCGGCGCTTGGACACTCAACTATCCCGAATGGAATCCGGGTAGCATTGCTCTGTTTACTTGTGGTTTGCTTTCCCTGAGTCTTACGACATGTGGATTGGTATTACTATTGGCCTCAAGCCACTGTCTGTGCTTAGTTCTGTTGTCGCGTAATGCCACTGTCGAGTCGTAGGAATGGGTTTGGGGATTTATGGGGTTTGGTTTATGTTGGTAATTGTAACGGTTCCCAAGTCCGTGAACTGGTTCGTTCTTAAGCTTTTGCATAGAATGTAAATGGACAATAATTTTGATGACTGTATATGAACTATCTGGAATTGAATTTGGTTATGTTTTTAAATTCACATACCTGGATTTACTGTGGTTTTTCTCTTCATTGTAATGGAAAACTCTGATTTCGTATATAGGAAATTGTATAAATGATTTCTTCTTGTGTATTTGGTTATTCTGTTGGAGTCGCCTGTAGATGGGCGCCGTTACTCCTCCTCCGAATTTGACTATCTCTAAATTCGAATATCTCCCCTTCTTGATTTAAGATCTGTGACCATGCATTGATAATATTTACACAGTAATTCGATACAAATTATTTCACAAATGATTAGGACGCTGTAGGGATATATGTGCACAGAAAATCGTATTTTTTCTTTCTATATTTCTCTTTCAGTCCGAACCCCCGTATTGTGCTTTTTTTCACTTTTTAATAGCACTGTTTACAAACCGTCCTAACTGCTGTTAGTTTGTTCAATTGGTTACATCGATTATTCCTCATACAGAACTTTGTCTAGTTGTCTAGTATATTTTCTTTTCATTCTTTATGCTTTTTACAACAGTAACTTAATTGTTTGAAAACAATGACTAACTAATTATTACTGCTCCTAATTACAACTTATTACAGTAATCTTTAAGTAACTTAATAAGAGAAAGAAAAAAAAAAAACAAGTATGTTTTTCCACTCAATGAATTAATCTCTCTGTCCTCTTCAGAAACCATATCCCCTCACTTTTGTCTTTGCCCTGTCAGCTAGATGCTCCTGCATCAGGAGTGGTAGTAGAGGTATTTTGTAACTTTTAATAAAAACAAGAATCAATGCTTTATTGCAGGGGACAATGTGATGGTTGTAAAAGACAAATTTGTGGAGCAACTCCATGTGAAATTATCCATGTCGTTTCAATGTTTGAGGTGTTTTTCTGATAGCTTATAGAGCGTACTAATTTTTGGAATTATGATGTTCCAAAGAGCGTACTAATTTTTGGAATTATGATGTTCCAAGGCCGTAGGTATAGCTTAATGTATAGATTTGATTTATTTAATAAAAAGATTAAAAAAAAAAATCATTTTAGGATTCATGTAATTTAAATTAAATGTGTTTTATTTACATCACTTTCCAATAATTTTGTTGTATTTTTTATTAGAAAAAAAAAAATCATTTTAGGATTCATGTAATTTAAATTAAATGTGTTTTATTTACATCACTTTCCAATAATTTTGTTGTATTTTTTATTAGAGTGTTTTGAAATATTAATTTTTAGTTTCTCTGAATTAATTTGATTTATTTTGTAAATACAATGTGTAAGACAATAATATTAGTTTTTACTTTCAATTTTTTGTATTAATAATGTTAATTTTTACTTTCATATTTTTTTTGTATTAATAATGTTAATTTTCATTTTCATATTTATTTGTATTATGTATAGCTTTTTCTCTCTTTTAGATTGCTTCCATGATCGGTTTGTTAATAATGTAAATTTTCACTTTCATATTTTTTTTGTATTATTTATAGCTTTTTCTCTCGATTTTTAGATTGCTTCTATGATCGGTTTGTTTAAGATTTCTTGTAATTTAAACTATATGTGTTGTATTTTATTTTTTCAATTACTTTTGTTGTATTGTTTATTAGAGATATTTTTTCAATTACTTTTGTTGTATTGTTTATTAGAGATTTTGAAATGTTAATTTTTTTTGAATTGAGGCTTTTGTGATCCATATCAGGTTTAGGAGAGATTTTTTGGCGTAAATCACAACATCTATCATTTGTCGACGCGTTTCGAACCAATTAGTGTACTTCATCATCAGGACAAGTTGAAGAACCAGATCCAGCTTTGCATGTTAAATAGCTTGAGCAGAGCCTCCAACGGCTAGGAGTCTTTGCATCTCTTAAGAAAAGCTAGATCTGACTTCAACCTTGAAACCTGCAAGCGTGCCCGTTCAAAATGATGAACGTTGGATGCAATGGCTTCTCCGTGCATGGATTCAATTGTTGAATTGAGGCTTTTGTGATCCATATCAGGGTTACGAGAGATTTTTTGGCGTAAATCACAAGATCTATCATTTGTCGACGTGTTTCGAACCAACTAGTGTGGTTCATCATCAGGACAAGTTGAAGAACCAGATCCAACTTTGCATGTTAAATAGATTGAGCAAAGCCTCTAACGGCTAGGAGTCTCTGCATCTCTTAAGAAAAGCTAGATCTGACTTCAACCTTGAAACCTGCAATCGTGCTCATTCAAAATGATAGATGCAATGACTTCTCCGTGTAAGAATTCAATTGTTGAATTGAGAATTTTATGATTCATATCAGATTTACGAGAAAATTTTCGGCGTAAATCACAAGATCTATCATTTATCGAAATTTGTAGTTCTTATTTGAATTAATTTTATTTACTTTGTAAGTACATCATACACAACAATAATAATGTTAAGTTTTAATTTCATATTTTTTTATTATTAATAAAGTTAATTTTTAATAAATGTTAAGTTTTAATTTCATATTTTTTTATTATTAATAAAGTTAATTTTTACTTTCATAGTTTTTTTTGTATTAGGATTCGTTGTAATTTGAACTATATGCATTTTATTTCATTTTTTAAAATAATTTTGTTGTATTTTTAAATAATTTTGTTTAGGATTCGTTGTATTTTGAAATGTCAATTTTTAGTTGTTATTTGAATTTATTTTATTTATTTTGTAAGTACATCGTCCAAGACAATAATGTTAAATTTTACTTTCATATTTTCCTGTATAGTTTTTTCTCAGCGAACATTTAGATTGCTTCCCTGATCCGCTTGTTTCATATATTAAAATTATTTTGTAATAAATAAATTAACCTATAAAAAATTAAAATATTTAATTAAAAATAATAACTCCTCTTCAATCATCCACAATTGTTTCATATATTAAATTAGTTTGTAAAAAAAATTAATATAAAAAAAATTTAAGTTTTAATTAAAAATAATATTTTCTCACCATTACAATTTTATAATTAAATATTTATAATATAAAACAAAAAATATATTTAATATTAAATTATTAAATTATTTCACAATTTTAATTTATTAATTTTATTTTTTTTAAGTATATTATTTGTATGTGAATGAATATTTTCAATATCGATGTTATCACTAGGATTAGATTTGTTTGAATTCAAGCTTTTGTGATCCATAACTTCTTAATTCATGAAAATTTTTGGAAAAAATCACATAGAGAGTATTGAGTCGACGTCGAACCAACCAGTGTGGTTCATCTTCAAGACAAGATGAAGAGACAGATCTCGGAGGAAGGTTAAATAAGAAGGTATGTCAACCTAACGGTTAGAGGAAAACGGCTACATTTGACTGGGGAGGGAAATCTTTATATATATAAATTTCTATTCATAAATGATATATAGAAATTTCATCTTCAAGACAAGATGAAGACACAGATCTTCGAGGAAGGTTAAATAAGAAGGCATGTCAACCTAATGGTTAGAGGAAAATGGCTACATTTGACTGGGGAGGGAAATTTCTATATATAATTTATGAATAGAAATTTATATATAGAGAGATTTCCCTCCCTAGTCAAATGTAGCCGTTTTCCTCTAACCGTTAGGTTGACATGCCTTCTTATTTAACCTTCCTCTGAGATCTGTCTCTTCATCTTGTCCTGAAGATGACCCACTCTGGCTGGTTTGAAATGCGTCGACCCAATACTCTCTATGTGATTTTTTTTTCGAAAATTTTCATGAATTAACAAGATTAGATTTGTTATTAGTATAATGTTTTCATGTGAATTGACAAATTAATATTTTGATTAATTATTTTAAAAAGTGATTTCATGTTTTAATTTTATTAAAGATAAATAATGAATAGATATACAAATTTAAAAATGTGAATATTATATTTTATTATAAATATTAATAATTATTATAATATAAAATTAAAAGAATGGTCAACCATGGTCCAATGTCACATTGTGACAAAGGTTTTCTCAATATGAAAATCAACCATGGTACATTGTGACAAAGATTTTCTCAATATAAAAATCAACCATGGGCCAACGTCACAATGTGAGAAAGATTGTATGCTCAACCATAAACAACTACGGTCAACGATGTTTATTTTAGGATTTATAATATTTATCTTAGGGTTTAATATTTAATCCTTTGGGTTTAATATTATTCCCTAATGTTTATAATACCTTTGGGTTTTCGAGTTAATCCCTTGGGTTTGTTAACGTAAAGGTTCATATTCTTAGGGTATAATATTATTCATAGGGTTTATAATATTAATCATAGGGTTTAATATAAATCCTTTGGGTTTACAATCATTATCATCCCTTGGGTTTACAACCACATTAAAAATATTAATGTGGTTGATTTAGCTGAAGACTTTGTAAATATAACCAAAAAAACTATTGCAACATGAAGAATGCCTAACTAATGCACACATTTACCTAATTAATCATGTATAAAAAGTTTATGGGTCAACTTTAACTTAAGAAAAAAACTAATTATAAATAAATTTTATAAAAAATAATGAGGAACTTATCATGGAGGAACTTATTAGAATTAGAATAATCTCATATCCCTAGGAAATTGGTGGGTGAGGAGTGACGTGGCATGGATCTAAATTTTTAAATTTATTAAAAGTAATGGGCCATTTTGCTAAATAAAATTTTCTTATATATAAATGAATATTATAAATAATAGTGAGGAACTTATCATGGAGGAAACTATTAGAATTGGAATAATCTCAAATCCCTAGAAAATTGGTGGGTGGAGAGCCACGTGGCATGAATATAATTTTTTGAATTTATCAAAAGTTAATGCACCCTAACAAAATCTTTAATACACTATAGCCACTGATAAGCATTAAGACTAAGAATATGTTGAACATATTCCTTTGAGAATCAATCTAGGCCCTCAATTAAAAAACTAAAAAAGGTCAACAGATCCTCATCCACCTTAAGTTGAAAGAAGAAGCCAAGACTAAGAATATGTTGAACATATTCCTTTGAGAATCAATCTAGGCCCTCCATTAAAAAACTAAAAAAGGTCAACAGATCCTCATCCACCTTAAGTTGAAATAAGAAGCCTTCGACAATAAATCCCTTGGGTTTACAATCATGGTCATCCACGGTCTAACGTCACAATGTACCAAATATTGTTTCAATATGAAAATTAACCATGGTTAACAATGGTAAACTATGATCAATCATGGTCCAACATCACATTGTGACAAAGATAGTTTCAGTATAAAAATCAATGATGGTAAACTATGGTTAACCATGTTTATTTTAGGGTTTATAATATTTATATTAGGGTTTTTATACCTTGGGTTTATAATATTTATCCTTAGGTTTAATATTATTCCATTGGGTTTATAATCTCTTGGGTTTTTAGTATTAATCCCTTAGGTTTATAATATCAACCCCTTGGGTTTATTAATCTAAGGGTTCATATTCCTAGGGTATAATATTATTTCTAGGGTTTATAATATTAATATTTCATTTTAATATAAATCTGATGGGTTTATAATCATGGTCAACCATGGTCCAACGTCACATTGTGACAAAGATTTTCTCAATATGAAAATCAACCAATGTCACATTGTGACAAGGATTGTCTTAATATGAAAATCAACCATGGTCAACCATGTTCCAATGTCACATTGTCACAACCATGGTCAATCATGGTCGAAAGTTGCATTAAGACAAAGATTGTCTTATTATGGAGATCAACCATGGTCAACGATGGTTAGCCATTGTGACAAAGGTTGTCTCAATATGAAAATCAATCATGGTCAACCATAGTCGAATGTCGCATTGTGACAAAGATTGTGTCTGATCTAGTTGGATATTGGTGGCCACCCACCAATTCCATTTGGACCCCCACCATTATTTCTTTCAGTTTTTCAGTTTCCTTAATTGTAGCATAGTTTACTATTTTTAGCATTTTTTCGTGTCCTAAACTCCTGGACTCATTTTGAGGCCCTAAAGGATGTTTTTTTGGAAACCTAGGAGCAACATGGGTCCATGGCCCAATGATTCTCTTCCCAAAGTTATAGTCCTCAGATAGATATTTCTAATGAGGTATTTTGCATGTCAAACGGAGATCATATGCCAAAGTTACAACCCTAGGAAGTTGATGTACCAATTTACCCAAAACGGGTCCCATAATTTGGTGCTTCATCTCGTAGGGTTAGGTTTTTGGATGTTTATGGTTTTCCATTGTTTCTCAACAATAAATAGGCCTTTGAGCTTCATTGTAAGATAGTTCAGAGGCATGTAGCCACCACATCTCTTCTCAGAGATAAGCTACCATCGCCCTAGCTAGTTTATTTCCATTTCTGTTTGTAAGCATATTTCTGTATTTTATAGTAATGAAATGAAGTATTATTTCTGCTGCATCTCTGTATGTATGGTTATGTCTGTAATTTGTTGCGTTCCTATTTAAATTTAGATTAGTGGTATCAGAGCGGTCTGCTCTTTCTCTATCTTTCTTTGCATGTCCCCAACAAGGTCGAGATATAAGGAGTTAGGGCTTGAACTGGTCAAACCTTTGCAAGACCAGCATCACAAATCCGGATGGCCTCCCATGGCCGAAGAAAAGAAAGACAAGGGGGCAGGAGATCCTATCAAAATCTTGCTCGAAGAGGCCCTCGAGCAACAAAGGAATGCAGTGATGGACACCTTTGCCCAGATCCTTCAGCAGCTACCCAAGGGTGACACAAGTTAACTTTGACATTCCCATATTTGAGGGCTAGATAGATAGACACGTTGTAGATAAATGGTTAAACCTGCTAGAAGGGTATTTTTCTGTTCATGGTTTTTCTCGCTGGGAAAAGATTACTTTCGCTCTTCTCAAAGCTACCACCCATGTCAAGGATTGGTGGGAAACCTACAGTGGGAAAAAGGATGAAATTACGACCTCACTATTTTTTTGTTGCACCCACTTGAAATTCATTTTGGCTACCATCAAGGAGCAGTACTACCCTATCGTAAGCTATAATGATCAATACATAAAGTGGACCACATTGTGGTAGGGAAGGGACCAAGACGTGCCAACGTTTACCAATATTTTCCATACCCTTCACACAAAGTTGAGTAACAAGGATTCAGAGAAGAATTTGGTACTCACATACCGCAGTTGCTTGCGCAGGTACATGAAGGAAGAAATAGAATTCTTGAACATCTCCTCGCTCGACACGACATACCGATATGTCGTTAAGATCGAGCAAAAGTTTAAACAGAAGAAGTGAGATTTTGTATTTGCGAATCTAAAGCAAGGGAAAGGTTCCCCCAAACTGTAGAACAAAGGACAAAGCCAAGGCGGGGCGGTCCAAGACAACTCGCCAAAGCTACAAGCAAAGAACAGTGTTGTGAAGCCAAGAAAGGACATGAGAAAGTGGTGTGAGCTCCATAAGAGCTCCACTCACAACACAAGTGAGTGTCGGGCTAAGCAGTCACTGGTGGCCGAGCTAAAGGGGTAAGAATCAAATGCATGTTCCAACTCCGAGTCAGAACTCGACAAGGGGAATGACAAAGGGAAGTATATTATCAATGCGGATCCCAATGCCACTATTGCCACCATGAAGATCCAGAAGGAGGAACCTGAAGATCCAGAGGAGGAGGAGTGCCTCTTCCACTCCCAGATGTGGGTAAAGGGCTCCCCGGTACAACTCATTATCGACAATGGGAGCCAAAAGAACCTCATTTCAGTAGAGGTAGTGAAGCGGCTGGGCTTCCCAACCACAACACATCCACAATGTACACCATCGGGTGGCTTCACCAAGGATGGGATCTTCGCGTGAGCCAGTAGTGTCGCCTCCCATACAACATCAATCCCTTCACGGATGAGGTATTGTGGGATGTTGCTCCCCTTGATTTTTTTGATGTATTATTAGGCCAACCATACTTGTGGAAGCGACATGATGTGTATGAATCAAAGCCTTGTGCTGTTATTGTTACTTTGGGAAATAAGTTGTACAGGATACTGGAGGGAGCACTGCTTATCGCCATCTCTTTGGTTACTGCAAAACAATGCAGTAAGCTCATTTCCAAAACCAGGAAATTTGTTTTCCTGATGATACGTCCTTAAGGAAAGAAGAAGATGGTGGCCACGACCTCCAGACACGGCCCCTCGACATGACAACTACAGATGGACATGGTCTTGGAGTAGTACGAGGACATATTCACCTCCCCCATAGGGGTTCCTCTACATTGTTAGGTCAAGCACTTCATAGATCTGACCCTAGATGCGTCACTGCCTAATGGACCAACCTATCGGCGCTCTGTTATGGAGAATGATGAAACCAAGAGGCAGATTCAGGAGTTGTTGTAGAAAGGTCACATCTGTCCAAGTTCATCACCTTGTGCGAGACCGATCGTGTTGGTACAGAAGAAGGATGAGACTTGGAGACTCTGTATTGACTATCGGACGCTGAACAAGATCACTATCCCTATTAGGTACCCAATCCCATGGATTGATGACCTCCTGGACCAACTGAAGGGGGGAAAATATTTCAACAAGATTTATTTGAAGTCAGGATATCACTAGGTACCGATCGAACACTCTGATGTGTGGAAGACTGCCTTCAAAGCCAAGGAGGGCCTTTTCAAATGGTTCGTTATGCCTTTTGGGTTGATGAATGCTCCTACAACCTTCATGAGGCTAATGGATGACATCTTGATCTTCACCCATTCACCAACTCATTTGTAGTGGTATACTTGGATACATCTTGATCTTCAGCCAGAGTTGGGAAGAGCACCTCCACCACATCCGACAGGTTCTCCAAACATTGTGGCAACACAAGTTATGTGCCAATTTGGAGAAATTAACTTTTGGCATGACCCAGGTTCAGTATTTGGGATACATTATTGATGAATGGGGGGTGCATGTGGATCCAGCCAAGATCCAAGTCATTCGGGATTAGCCATCTCCAACCACTCTGATAGAGCTCCTGTTAGGTCCTTATAATACTAGTGATGCCCCCAATAATATTGTAATTGTATCCATTATTAATATTGTTGTGCCCCTATTATCCCCATATTGTTATTATTGTGCCCCATATAATCCCTCTATTGTTATTTTTGTGCCTTTATATTATTATTGTTAGGTCGGCTTGGCTATATTATGACCCCTTAGACTCCTATATATAGAAAGGAGGTTTTGTCATTTGAATGATTGAAGAATTGTTCATTTGTGTAATGTAAATGAGGTTGCCCCCTCGAAGAGGCTGAATTCTAAGGTGTTCAACTATATTTTCTATATTTTTTTGAGTTGGTTTCATAACATTTGGTATGAGAGCTTTGGATTCTAGGGTTTCACTGCTCCGAATAGGTCATCATGGAATTTTCACTATAAATTTTTTTCTGCGACGTTTCAGAAGTGAAAAAACAAACACATTTGTACAAAATCGAACTAAACCTTGGGTCCGAATTTCATAGCTTTTCACGCTATATTTGCGGAGATATGATCTAAGGAAGTTGGTTTTTTTGCAGACTCCTAAATTACATTCCAAATAGGCGACCTGGGGAAAATCGTCATAACTTTCTCTCTGAGCATCGGATTGAAATTTTGTAAGAAGGTATAGAAAGAGGATAGACTGTAGTTTCTTTTATATATTTTTCAGAGCCAAAGGTCAAAACATGACACGTGGCACTTCATACAAGTTTGCTCTTCTGGAAAGGTCTATAATCAGGTCATCTTGGGAGATTATGCATAACTCTTCCTTGGAGAATCCAATTTGGATCAGACTGGTGGCATTAGAAAGAGGACACAAAGGGCTACTAAAGGTTGCAATTTCAGAACTAGATGATCCGAAATTACAGAGATACATCAGATTCAATATCAAGCTCCTACAAAGTGAAAAAATGTGTGTAGTTTTTTTTTTAATTTTTGCATAAGCTTGGTTTGAAAAATTAGTTTGAAGGAATTCAAAGGGCATAGTAAAGCAATATTATTGGTAATTTATGCCTCGAGGAAAGAAAATTCAAACACCTAGTAAGAAACTCGAAAGCTCTAGCATGACTTATGAAGAAGAGGAAGAAATGCAACATGATATATCAAAATTACGAGACCAAGTGCAACAAGTGTCACTTGCACAAAAAGTAACAAAATCTAAGATGGATGGTTTAAAGAAAGATGTAAAAGCTAATATGGATGGTTTAAAGAAAGATGTAGAAGGTAAGATGGATTGTTTAAAGAAAGGCGTAGAAGCTAAGATGGTTGGCATGGAAGCTAAGATGAATGGCATGGATGCTAAGATGAATGACATGGATGCTAAAATGGATGGCATGGATGATAAGATGGAAGAATTGAAGATAAATTTGAATACGTTTCAACAAGAAATGGTCACTAATGGTGAAAGGGTAGTAAAGGAAACTCATGATGAGAACAAAAGAAATGTTAATCATGATTCCATAGACTCTAATGTTGGATCGAAGACCCACCA